>WIXG01000542.1:0-40532 GCA_009869945.1 Mesaphorura yosii
TTAGTAAGTACACCGAAGGCTTATTTAGTAAATCACGCGATGGCGATTTCCCAACAAATCTCATATAGCCCATCACTTCAGAGTCCCATTCCAATTTCAAACAGGCTTCGATTGTCAACGCGGGCCCCTGCCCGAGATCAAACCTGGGGCTTTAGCCCGCCCTAGCTTTGCTAGTTCTCATAATTAGAATTTTGAACTCATAGCATGGGCATCGATGTACAACTCTCGTTTTGCCATCCTCAGCATGCTCCAGCGAACCTGAGGCGGGAGTCTGTGCGAAGTTGTTGCTGGACAAGAACTATCACGACAATAGTCTGCAGAATGTCGTCGAGTTGGTAAAGCAGAGCGAGAGGAGGGGGAGGACGGCACTGGACATTTAGGCCCAATTACTAGTGGTCGGGATTCGGGAGGCAATTTAAATCGGAAATTCATTGAAGCATGTATTTAGATCAATTAAGTAAGAAAAACAGCTGCTCCATCATCTGTACAAATCGGTAAGGCTGAACTGATCCCAAAATTGCATGCGCTCCGGGAAAAAATCCACCATGCGTGGGTTCTCGTTCAGTTCCAGGGCCTGCAGTGGCTTCGTGCCGTTGATGGGGGTCCAAGTCACGTTGTTTGTCGTTCCAGTTGGTACCCTATCCACAAGTCCGTGATAACGTTAGACCACGCCAAAAACTGACTGCATGTATTGCAATTTACCCTCCGGCCGCAAAACTGGCCCAAAGCGCCACGACCATCCGCGAAAATGGCTCGTACTCGTGCCCCGCGTTAATTTTCGGGTAAATTCCACCTTCGCCCCCGCTCGGGAAGAAAAACTGAAGCTCGTCGGCGTGACAGACGCCAAAGTCGTCGATGCCCCAGACGGTGTCGACTTGGAATCGGGGGTCTTGGCAGCGGGAGACGTTGATCTTATGCGATAAAATGTACGTGTAGACCGGTGGATTGCTGTAGTCAGACCCGCGCCTTCGGCCCCCCGAACGGCCGCCCCCGGAACGACCGGTGGCGCTGCTTCCGTTGTTCACTAGAAACTGTTTCTGGGCCGTGACGTAGATCGGATGATGAAAGAGCCGGTCGGACAGCAGGTTCGAAAGCGTTTGAATATGGGCGGAGCTCACGTTCTTGGCGCCTCCGTCAAAGTAGAACTGGCGTGCCTTCTCGGCGATGCGTCCGCCTTCTTCTGGCGTTGTGCTCAGCTGCAGCTGGAGGTCTTGGATCACTCTGTCGTTGTCCGTCCATGGAACGCGGTTGTAAGCATCCGCCCGTCTAGGCTCAAGCAGCACCTGCAGGGCTTGGGGAAGACCCTCAGCCGAGGTGACACCAATCATGAAGGGAATTCGGTTCACGGCGCTGGAACCTGCCAGGAGGCGTGCGAGGGGCGGTTCGGGCAGAAAGACGTCGCCGGCCTCTGAGGCGGAATCGACGGAGTACGTAAACGTGAACCAATGGCGAAGGTGGATCGAGTTCAAGACAAGATCGGAGGCTGATGTATTCATGAAGCATTCCAGAAGCCGGGTCACATTCTTTGCGAGCTCAGCAGCAGCAGCAGTGCAGTTCAGCTTCCGCCCAAGGTCGATCCCATCCGCGACGGGGTCACCAGAAAAGTACCCAGGCAGGATACTCGCTCCGCTCTGTGCGATGGCTCCAGCGACGTACGGCTGGCTCAACGGCGAAAGCATGTGCGTGGCGACTTGGTGGGCTCCGGCCGAATTCCCGACGAGCGTGACGCGGCTCTTGTCGCCTCCAAATGCGGCGATATTTGCCTGCACCCACTTCAGGCCCATAACTTGGTCCTTCAGGCCTTGGTTGCCTGCTGCCCCCGTTATGTTCAGGTTGAGGGCGCCGAGAACGCCCAGGCGGTAGTCGATCGTGACCAGAATGATGTCCTCATCCATGAAATACTCTCCGCCATAGCGGCTTCCGTCGCCTTCGGCTCCGCCGCCGCCGCCGTGTACGTAGAAAATTACTGGAAGCAGGTTGCGCTGCCGTTGGCGGCGCCGGCCGCTCTGATTCAAGTCCGTGACGGTCTGAAACCAATCGCAATTAGCCGTGATGCTGCTGCCACAGGCGCCCTGACTCAAGATTTGTGCCCGTTTTTACTTACCTTTGGTGTGAATACATTCAAGTAAAGGCAGTCTTCACTCCCGTGCGGGGCAGGATTGGCACTTCGCTTCTGGATACAGACGGGCTGACTCTTTATCGCGTCACGGACTCCGTCCCAGGGCTCTGGCGGTTGTGGGGGCTATGAACATTGTCAATTTCAATTAATTTCATTGTCAATGTCAATTAGTGTAGTTAATCATTAATTAACTTGCAGTGACAGGTGGCCATGCCATGAATTATTACCTTAAAGCGCCATTCCCCCATTGGGGGCCTTGCATAGGGGATGCCACGGAATTCCAGATACTCGCGCCCACCACGAGACGTCAGTCTCGCTCCTTGCAGGGTGCCTTCTTCCACATCCACCTGGATGGAAGTGTCGACGACGACGGGGGTTTCAGTCGATACGCCATTGTCCTCCGTGCCCTCTGCTGCCAGTAAGTCTGAGCGGATTACAGCTGGCGACGATGATGTGGAGCTGAATACGACGAGTGTTACAGCGATTCCAGTGATAAGTAGCAGGCTGCCAACGATCTTGACCGATTTTGACGACGTTGCATGACTGCTTCCGCTGCCATGGCTTCGATATTGACCCTCTTCGAGGAGCGGACTCGTTTCGACGACTTCCTCGTCCAAATTTTGCCTCATTTTGAGTGATTTCGTGCTGTACGTTGCAGCAAGGCAGGTTGACCTCTTTCGGGCTTATCAGCCTGGCAACTATTGACTTTACTCATGTGAGAACGCCTCATCCTCGTTGTGCCCTTCATATGCTTCATAGCATTTTATCACCGGGTCGTAACTCGTGTACGAAGGTGGATTTTAACACTGCGCCGCTGTAGTCCACTTCGCTCTGCCTGTGTGCTCAGATCGAGTGGGCTTTATTTGCAAAGTTGAGAACAATGTCATAAATACGTTCTACGTGATTTCAAATACGCCATTGCTACACGCTACGAGAATGACGCTTGCTCATGGATTGAGATGTTACAATACAGTATGGGACGAAAGTTTTTGTGCATCGTCAAAAATAGTCCTCCCTCCGAAACTATCATAACTTTCTCGGGTTCACTCCAATTTGAATGATTTTTTTTACATTAAAGGCATCTGTAGTTGACCATTCGAATGACCAACGGGAGCAAAATTAAAACCTTGCATGGTCAATCCAATGACGGGTTCAAAATTTCATGATTTTTGGAAATGCACAAAAACTTTCGTCCCATACTGTATAAGTCTCGCGTATGCGAACTACTGATTCTTTTTAGGCAATGGTGTTCAACCTTGAACGAGCAAACACGATGACGGGGTCACTCTCCGTTTTCTACGGAAACAACGGAACGTCTTCACGACCCACCTTCGCTGAGATCAGCAAACCCGCACCCTGCGAAGAAGTTCAAAGTTAACATTGTGCAAATTATTCGGTGAATAAAGATGAAATCCGTTGATCCATTGAACAAATCTCTCAGCGAGCCTCTTCTTGGCATTTCGTCGCTTGCGTCTTGGCATTTTGGCTGGTGGAGAGAAGATTAGAGGTTTCACCAAAAAATTTCAGGATTTGTCTCGATTTTATCTAAGTGCTGATAGTCTCGCATGCCAAAGTTTAAAAAGCTGGAACAGTCGCTGGCATCATGAGAGAAGGCAACCAGACGGTGGGGGCCACGTAGATCCATGCACTCAGCGGTTTACGTTTGGCAGTAAGCTTAAACACATATCGTTACTAAGGGGCCGATGTAAACTCATTCAATTCACAGAACCACGTTTTTGATGACATAAATTAGCGTAATTCACAAACGAAGAAACATTTTCAAATTCTGTAAGCTTTAGGATCATCTAGGATATTGGGTGTACACGTGTGCCAAATTTTGCGGAAATCGGTCCGGTGGTGTCGGAGGAGTTGTGCGCACAAGATTTGGACCATAGTTATTTTAATATATAGAGAGATTAGTGTGCAGCGTGAACTCCATTAGACTTGTCAACGGCATTGAGATTTATTACTTTTTGATCCCGGCCACGACCAGAAACAGAAACAGCTACAGCATAAAGCATTGAGCCGTATGTCGTCGTATTTCGTACTTCGTAACGTGCGATTGTACAAGCTTTGCATTTTGCATTAAGTCACACGAAGAAAAGCTATAGTACAAAAAGAATCACCTTGAAACAGAAATTCCAGATTGAGAGTGCTGTAATGCTATGCTATAGCATAGATGTTGTGAGTTACTGTAATCTTAATGGGACTGGTTTGGTTTATTTCTGGCCGGCCAAGCCGATGACGGCGCTACTGCGTAAATGAATGTGATCTGCAGATGGCAAATCTGCTCCACTGTCCACTCCAGTCAGTCAGTCAGTGGTACTTTGAATTTGTGATGTTCTCAGTGCATTTGTTCATGGTTCATGCAGAATTTTCGTACTCGCAATCCTATAGTGTGCTAAAGTGCTAATTGCCAACATTTTGCCAAGCCGGCCAGCCACCAATTCGCACTGGTCGCATTGCGGTGTTGTGGTCGTGCACCGAAATTCGGAATGGAGTCCACCACCGTCGCTGCTCTGGGCCGTCCTGGCCGCCTGGGTGACCTGTACAACGCAGTGTCCGATTCTTTCGTCCGTGGAAGGAATCTGTTCATCAGTGGCCAAGGCGCGCTCTCGAACTTCACAACGGTCACACGGACCACCCATACTGACTTGAAGCACGTCCAGGGGGACTCGTTCGATACCAAATGTGAACTACTTAACGTTAGTGCTGAACTGAAGCTGAGTGCTCTGGTGGGATTGTTGGACCTCAGCGTTTCTGGAAAGTATCTGAACGACCGTAAGAGGAGCAGCCACGTGTCATCAGCGTCCGCGTTCTACAGCATCCGAACCTTCGTCGAGATGGTCAACAACTTGGCCGACCCTGGCCTGGAACTCCTCCTATCCCGCGGTGCGCTGTCCGCAGATGCTACCCACGTCGTGGTGGGGGTGCAGTACGGCGCCAACGCCATGGTCACATTCGAGAGCCACTCCGATGACAAAACGGAGCACACCTGCGTGGAAGGACAACTCGCGGCCGAGTTGAGGAAGATCAAAATCCTGGCATCTGCCTCCGCCAGCGGTGCCCTCGACTGCAACAATCTGGAGCTGAGCAGGTTTCACAATTTGGAGTTCAAGGTGTTTGGTGACATTTTGTCGGACGCCGACCTGCCACAGACACCCCAGCAAGCGCTCGACTACATGAAGAGTGTGCCGGCCAAAGTACGGGGTGAAAACGGAGGTTGGGGTGTGCCACTCGAGTACTACCTCATGCCCATCGCTGAGGTGCGACGCTGCCTCCACGCGGGCGCGGGGGTCACAACACAGGCGCAGCTGCTTCGGAGCATCAACGAATCAACCATCGTACGGTTTGTGGAACTGTTCGAAGAGGTTGCGAAGCTGAAACAGGAGTTGGTCCATTTGAAGGAGGTGGATGCCGAGTTTGGGTGTTGCGCTCCGTACACGGACAGGGTTCGGCTCATCCAACTCAATGACGGGCTCAAATTTTACGAGATTGAGCTAAGAACTGAGGTCAAGTCGAGCATTCTGAGCGCCAGACGGGAGGGTGACAGCACCCTGCTCGAAAACGTGCTCGAAAAATACGTCGCTGACCCAAGGTCACCTCATTCGACCAGGCAAGCAGTGGCTACCGTGAAGCAGTCCCTGGCTGAGGCGGCAGCACTCCAAAAGCGGATGACCAGTGAAGGAATCGGGGTCATGGGGCACTGGAACTTCGAAGACGTCATGGGGAAACACCAAGACTACGACGTGTACGTCCTACGCACACACCGTGACCATCGGGCCGGGCCGGACGCCGCCGACTGGGTCTGGAACCTGAAGGTCTTGCTTCAGACGCGGAAAGAGGCTCGAGAACGGCCTGGAGCGGTGGGGTGTATTTTCTATCTGCTGGACATGAGCTCAACGGTGGACGGTCGTGAACGCTGTCCACGAGTGGAAATTTCAAAATACAGGAATGGGGATCTTGTGGTGCAGGACGTGGCTTCGTTAGTACCGAAAAGACCCGAGCATGCGGCGCTACTCAGGACGCTAAAAGGTAACACATGACCTTTCCCAGCCAAATTAGGTCAAGTTTCTGGATTCGGTCATATGTCATGTGACTGTAATCAATTGTTATTCGTGTCGATCACAGAACACAAACATTTGAAGACAGAGAAGTTGGAACTCATTATGGCTCGTGTTGTTCGCTCAAACTACACATTATACAGTCCATTTGTGGACAAGCCCCAAAGTATTGGCTATGGAGTCAGCATCAGTGCCCCACACATGGTAGGTTTTGCTTCCATCTAGAAAAGAAAACACGTGTAACCCGCCGCCACATGAAAACTTGACTTTCGTTTTTCCAGCATGCGATTATGCTTGAGTTGGTGGCTGAGCGCCTGCACGCCGGAGGAACCGCCCTGGACATTGGATCCGGGTCCGGGTACATCACGGCTTGTATGGGGCTCATGGTTGGGGAGAGGGGGAAAGTGATTGGAATCGATCACATTCCAGAGCTTGTCGGTAGTGCAGTTGAAAATATTACACGGGACCAACCTCAACTCTTGTCCGGAGGAACGGTCAAAGTTTTTGGTAAGCAGGAAGGCAACAATATAGAATTGGACATGCTCGGTATCTATCGGGTTTGTTACAGTTGCTGACGGCCGTCGGGGCTACCCGGCCGACGGCCCTTACGATGTGATTCACATCGGAACTCCAATTCCAGTACCATGGGTACGAAAAGAGGTGACTAAACTTTCGAATTGTGAGAAGATTCATTCAAGCTTGAATGTCATGCCTAAATTTGCAATTAATTCGCAGATTCTCCGTCAGCTGAAGCCAGGCGGTCGCCTTGTCACACCCATACGGAAACACCTGAGGTAATGACTTAAGAAAAGGCAAAACGAGCGTTTAAGCTCAAGAGAAAAAACCTTCCCTCCATGAAGGCTTGCATAACTAATTTTCCAGAAACACTTTCTCCCCGGACGTCTACCTAGAGGAGCAGAGCCCCTCCCCGGTCTTTTCTTTGTCACAAGAACAGGAGCTGATAGTTGTAAGTAGTAACAAATTTTGATCCTTACTCCAATATATTCATATTTACAAATATTCCAGGTTGACGAAATTGGCGGACGCTTCAAGGTGACCCGTGATATTGATGTGCGCTTTTCATCATGGTTGACATCGAAGGAGTGCCAACTGACGGATGACCAATGTCCCGTCTCTTGAATAAAAAGTCATGGACACGACATCACATCGTGCCATAGCATCACATGATGAGTGATTGATTAGTCGACCGGGCAACATTCGAATCGAGTGACAATGGAGACCTTTGCATTGTTGGTATTACCTTATCAAGTGATAAGTGATTGTGATTGATTCGTGTCATCGATTCCCTGACCACGACTTCGTTCCGGCTGTTTAGAATCCAGAATTTTATAGTTCCACTGCCACACAAACGGCGACCCATTTACTTAGTTTGGTTTTTGTTTATTGTCGGTCCCCAGGACCAAAGCCCATGGACCGACCATATAATGTCAAAATGTATATACAACCAGTTGAAATAAAGAAATCTAATTCTCCTTGAGGAAGGTGTCCCGCCCGAAGTTGAGTAAAGAGCCATTCTGTGGGTCCGCCTGCCACTCCCCGGCGTCGGTGGGAGTGACTTCGACAAAAATTTGTTCACTTTCTTTCGAATGTATCTTCGTTTTGAGCGTTCACTTATCAGATATGCTGGCCTGACCGAGCTCTCCATTTGGAAAAATCTGACTGAGTGCTTTGTCGCATATCATCGCCGATCATGTGCAGAAATTAGACGTGGTCGACATTAGCTGCGATTTTAGGTAGAAATCGCTGCGGGTAATTAGCGATTGCCACCCCTCCTTTCACTCGTGCAAAGCTAGCTGCGAATTCGAGCTCTGTTCACGGAAGTGTGATCGCGCAACGAGTTCAAGCGACTCTTAAACAAACAATTTTATAGGGATATACAGCGATAATTTTTAACGCTACATTTCGTTTATAATCGCTTCGATATCGCAACGATCATCCAAGCAATATCTTCTCGCTCAAATTTCTCTCTTCTCGTCACGATTTCGATCAACGATTTCCAACGAATTGTCCACTAGGTGTCTATTGATGATGATGATCCTTTGAAATGGGTTCTTGTGCGAAGATGCATTTCGCATCTTCTTTCAGTCGCTTTGTGATCTTTTCATGTAAATTTGTGTCTTGTGCTCGAATTACGCTCACTAGCGCGTGTTCGACTTTCATTATATTTTCAATAAATCAGTAAATTTCGTTTATTCACGCATCTTGGTCTGCATCTTTGCGGTTCTTTTCTCTCCTCAACTCATCGAATTCCCAGATGCACTTGGTAAGTCTTGCACATAGTTCTCGGGTCAGTGATGCAGCCCGCCTCAGCCTATAACCACGCTTCATTAATAACGGTTCTAGATTCTCCAGACGTACTTTCACCCGTTGGGTAGAAGAACCACACAAACAAGTACATCTTGAACACAGAGGGAAGTGCGACGTACGAGAGGAATCGGAGTGAATGGAATTTGTTCATTCAAGAGAGGGGGTTGAAGGGCAGTTTCATCACCTTGATTGGCAGCACACCAACGGAAATCCGCCGTAGCTTCCTAAACGCTAAACTGCAACATCCAGAAGTAAAGGGCAAGGGCAGAAACTATTACTGGAGTACGAGAACAAATTTGACATTTTCATCCTTAGATGGAGTCACAGTAGAAATTTCTACGACGTGTATTCCCATCTGAAAATGCTCATTTTGGCTGCCGTCGATCCCGACATGATCCCGACATGTTTCAAGTACACCATGAAGGCCAAGCCTTAACACAGAAAACATGAGGACCGTTGCGTGTGCAGTTGGAGGATTTCAAGGAAAGGATGGTGCTAGTTAAGCCCGTTTTCGACCAAGCGCTCGAGATTGATGAGTCATATATCAATCGAAAGCTTATGGCCCAAGGATTCCAAATAAAAATATTTTACATCGAAATTCCACTGCCTGCCCCACAGTGTCTTGTCGAAGTTCAGCACTTTGACCTCAAAAATCTCAAAAACGAAGAGTAATCTTGAAAAAAGTCTCGAAGTAAAAAAAACTCGTTTTTTCGTGTAAATTCTGAGAAAAATGTCAAACCATGATTTTCATCTATTTCAAGCCAATTAAGCGGGATTTTTTGAGTTTTCATACAGTTTATTGGCCGTATCACTCTTGAATGAAGGTATAGTGCAAAATGGGTTGCATTTTCAGAATCTGCATGCGATTAGCTTTAAAATGACTCATAAACGAGCAAAAACTTGGCCGAAAACAGGGGGCTTAACCGGTGCCATCCTTTTGTAAAGCTGGCCGGGAAGACTTCTGTTGGGAGCTCGATTCGACAGGTCAAGATCTAACCTGCGAACGTATTTGTTAATACGAAGAGATAGAACTTGACAAATATGCAAATATCATTCCTAATCATGCATGGTTTCATGATTACAGGGATTGCGGGTGGGTTGTTACCATCTCGAAAGGAACAATACAAAGAGCGTGGATTGCGGGGAGCGAGATAGCTACAGTTGACACCGTCATCGTGTTTGTGATCTGACTTGACTCACAAAATTATATATTGGCACAATAAACGAAATTTTAATTGGACCAAACTTCCATTTCACATTGGTCTTGCATTAGCGTCCTTAGCGAGCTTTGCTCGACGATACCACCACGAGAGCATCGTGGCATCATGCGAAACTGAATTTCCTTGTCGATTCTTGATGCTGGTGCATGATTTTTTATTTGATTCGAGCGCGATCTCGAGCATTTAGTAATTCAGCCATAATTATCTCTTTCACGTACCAATTCGTTAAAATCAATCACGTCCGTCCACGAACAGCATACACAGTATTTTGGCGTATGCATAGTTTAAACTGCAAAAACCTGCTTCTGCTGTTATGTCGCTCTTTTAATCTTTTTAAATGTTCTGCTGACAGGCTTACCTTGTTTTCCGTTTACTCTTTGCTGAATTGCGTAATCAGTCTGAACCTGGCTTGGCTTGGCTTGGCTTGCCTATCCAGTAGCTACCTCACGAGTCATGTGATCGTGTATTTGTGAGGTGGCGTGTGCAGTCGCACCACTTGCATTCATTGAACATTTCAAAGCTCAGTTCACTGCGTAATGCTGTTCAGAGTCTGAAGTCGAGTGAAGTGTTTACTGACGGCTTATAGGTTAGTGCGATTGATTGTGATTGTGAATTTTGTGAGTGGCGTGGTCGTGTCGTGTGCAATTACGTTTACGTGCTCTAAATCGGAATCCGCATGGTTAATTAATTATTTCACGTCAATTAATTAATTATGGACGAAATCCTGCAACAACTGCAGATCGCCCAGGCCGTCCCGGGCCCGAAGAGGGTTCGAGCGCCTCCCCGCCGCCGAAACATGGACCAGCGCCGGCTGCTCGCCAAATTCGCGTCCCGTGAACGGCGCAACGCCGAGTCGGACCTCGTCAAGAGTCTCGGACAGGCTCTCGCCATTTACCAGCGCCAACCACACCAGCAGCAGAAGGAGCTGCTGGAGCTGGACAAACCCTCCATCCTCAGACTGGCAGTGACCGCTTTGAAGCTCAGGAGCCTGTTTGGCGAGGGCGGCGGCAGTGTTGGTGGCAACAGACCTGGGTCGGAGTCTGCGACCCCAAGCAGCCTGAGCCTCGCGCCGATTCCGTGCCCCCGCCCACACCCGCTTCCACCCATCGGCTACGAGCTGGAAGACCTCCTCCACGACGGCTTCCTGATCGTGATCGCCGCATCCGGGGCCATTCTGTACGTGTCTGACAGCATTTCAGAGTGTCTGGGCCTCAACAGTTGGGAGGTAACGGGCAAGTCGATGTATGAGTACGTCGACCCCACGGATTGGGTAGACCTCATTCAGCTGCTGGCTGTGCATCGTTCGAGGGTGTCTCCGACCGACGCGAGGGAGGGAACCAGCCCCCAGCCTCGTGCTGCGATGATGCGGCTCAAATGCAACCTGCGACCGACAGGCCCTGGCCGCTCCAGCAGCAGTCCCCGCAGCTCCGGTTCATCCTCCACAACGGCCGTCTACTTCTCTGGGAACGTGTACCCTTTCGGTCCTGGAACCGTCGACACTCTCGACGCAAAGTCCGCCTGCTTCGTGGGGGTCGGGCACCGAATTCCGCATCCAACAGACAACGACTATCCGTACCCGTACATTTCCACCAGGATCATCACGACCTTCCGCTCCGCCGAGAATCTTCGGTTTCTCCGCACCGACCAAAAGTAAGCTCCTTCAACTGTGCTTTCTTTTTTTGCTTAATGCATTTAATTCATGTTCGCCGTTCGCAGTGTGGAGCTCCATCTTCACTACACGCCTTCGGAGCTGACGAGAATGAGCTGGTTCGAGCTCGTGCATGCCGAAGACGCTTACATGGTTTGTCAACGTGCCCGAGAAGTACACGCGAAGGGGCAAGCCCACTCGGAACCGTTCAGACTACTAGTCAAGGGCGGTGGCTGGGTCTGGGTCATTGCAGAGGCGTTTACGCTCTTCCAGGGTTCCGGCTCCGGCTCGGGCCGCTCGGGGAGCAGCTCGCATCGACGGGCAGTCGGTTCTGGAGGCCAGCTGTCCGGGATTTACTGCCGCTACATCGTCATCAGCGAGGTTCAGAACAGGGAGACGAGGCTCTCGCTTCATCAGCTCCCAGCGCCAGACGAAGCGGGGCCGATGGGCGGCGCCCGAATCGAAGAATTGGACACCGGCATGGAGGAGGAGACTTCGTACTCGCCCTTCGACGAAGATGAAGATTTGAGACTCCTTCGCGCGCTCACGGCCGACGTGGACTTCAGTAACCTGGCGCAATTCGTCCAGGCGCTCGACGAACTTTTTGGGGACGGTGACGAGCTGGCGGCGAACTCACCCGAATCCGAATCGGCGAGTCTCCGCCCCTCTCGACCGACTTCGTGGTCGATGTCATCGTCAGAGTGCTCGATCTCATCGCCGGAAGGCGCGGACGCGGGCGACGGAGCCACGAATTTAAACTATTTCAGTCCAGCCACAGCCACTGGTTTGTTCCCTTCCTTCGAAGATGAGTTTATGTCTTAATGAATAATGGACAACAATTTTTCTTTACTTAGCGCCTTATTTAATTGTTCCAGAGCTTTTTAGTTAGTTTAACTGCGTACTTATTTAATAATATCAGTTTATATCTTCTCGTTTAACCCAAGCGACTCCCAGAAGCGAATTCTGTCCTCGAAAGGCTCCTGAATCACATGCGAGTCGTTGTCCAGCTTCATAAACTCCAACCCGGCGTGCATCGCATCGCTGTCCTCCCCGCAAAATTTACCGACAGGCTCCCAGCAGGCTTCGCCTGCCTTCGGCGCTCCACCGCTCACAAAATCGACCCACGTCTTCACGATTGCTTTACTCATGGCGTAGTCTTTCGTCCCCAACTCGTGCTGCCGCAGAATCGGTACCTTGAAGAGCATGAAGATTTCGTCCGCGTGGCCCGCTCCGAAATGCTCCGGTTCTGTCCCAAACACGGCGCTGCTGACCCACTGCCCGCCAATGCTTACAACAATGTCCAGGAGCTGCGGCAGTTTGTGGGAGAGGTGCACCACGAAATTGCCCGGGCTCAGCTCACCTTTGTAAGTGTAGAAGTAAAGGTACATTGGAGCGGGCTGGGCTGGCGCCGTGGCGGAGGCCGAAATAAGCAACATATTTTGGCGCTCGAGGTTCCACTCCGCCAGCCAGCGCACGGGTTGGAAGAAATTCCGGTCGGAGAGCATGTTGGTCATGTTCATTAGGTTTTCCCGGCTCAGCGATCCCTCCGTTTCGTTGCCATCCTTGCCTTTGCTGAGGTAATACTCACGCACACGGTCAACGATCTCCACCCTCTGCGGGTGGTCGTCCAGCCCCAAGAATTTGGGTGCATATGCACTCCAGTTGGAAGCCAGGGTTGTCCGCACCGTTTCGTTATTGATTATTTCTGAATCGCGATCGTGTTGAAGAGAAAACGGGAAATCAAGACAAATTAAGGGAGAAGTGTAAAAGCAGACTGACTTGCGGCGAAAAGAAGCCCCTCAGCGGCATTCGCGCCCTGCAGCATCGGCACGTCCATTGCGCGGCCAGCACGGAGGAGATTCAGCGGGGCGTCGTCCAGGAAAGTATCCGTCCCGTTCCCGCCTGATTCGATGGTCGGTCCAAAAATGACCAGCTGTTCGTAGAGTTGATGCTGAAAATCCAAACTATGTAATCTCTCAGTTATTGATTACTCATAAGGCCAGCTTACGGGAAAGTCGTCGTGCCCCCGCACGAGCTCTGTCGCGTCCAACTCCCACAGGCAGGTCACCATCGCCTGGCTTGAGTTCGTCGGGCAGCCCAGGCGGCTAGCAAACCTTTGCGCCTGCTCTGCCGGCCGTGTCTTGAGCCCCCAGGGAGACAGCGCGTTTCCACTCTGAAGGATGACCTGCTGGAAGAGTCCACGAGACATCGGGCTCAGTGTGTGCATATGGGCACAGACGGCGCCTGCGCTCTGGCCGACCAGCGTGACCCTGCCCGGGTCACCCCCAAAAGCGGCGATGTTGTGCTGCACCCAGCGCAGTGCCATCGTCTGGTCTTTGAGGGCCATGTTGCCTCGGGCGGCGGATGCTACCGCTGCCCCGCCATCGCTGTGCCCCTCGCCGGTGTTTAGAAACCCGAGTGCTCCAAGCCTGTACTGAACCACAACCAGCACCACATCATGATCCATGATGTATCGGGCGCCGTAAACCCGTGCGCCGCCAAACATGAACATGCCTCCGTGCAGGAAGACCATCACGGGGGCCAGAGCGATGGCTGTCTCCGGTTCCTCCGACTTGAGCGGCTCCTTGCCCGCCGCCGCCGTACCCAAAATTCTGGGCTTGTGCGCAAACACGTTCAGGTAAAGGCAGTCTTCGTCTCCGGTCACCCTCCTCCCGATGTGGTACTGTATGCACTCGTACGGCGTGCTCTTCGCGAGCCGCACGCCCTCCCAGGTATCGGGCACCTGCGGAGGCGCGAAACGGAGCTGCCCCACCGGCGGTTTTGCGTACGGCACGCCAAAGAATTCGTAGAAGCTCCGGCCCGCCCGTGACTCTCCGCTCTGTGCCCCTTCCAGCTGTCCGTATGTCGTCTGCACGATGGGCGCCGGCGGGGCCGACCCGTAAAGGTACGACCAGGACGTCAGTAGGAAACTGATTGTTGAGTTGAACGCGACCATCTTTGCAGTATTGCCGTATTGGAATGCAATGGTCACATGCGGTAAGGAAATGGAAAATGCCACTTGTAATGCGCAGCTTGTTTGTGCCTGTTGGCTTGTGACTTGACACTCAATTGCTTAATTAACATTTACGTCTGGCTTGTTTTGAAGCCTGATTCATTTCAGAGGCAGCTCTTTGGACCCAAGGAGACAAAGTCAGGGGCCAAGGGCAGAGTAATCAAGAGTCAGAGTAACTTGCGCATTTGCAAGTTGCAACTCCAGCTGGCGAGTATCAACTTGTAAGCCAGCTAATAGCAATTAAATTTAATCAAGAGATTGGAATTTTAGAGCTCTGGACACAATGAGGTGCAGACCCGAGTACATTTTACATTTTTATATACTTTTAACTCGATATTCATTGAAGCAACAAAATTAATTGGAAGAACAAGAATTTAAAAATCAGATTCGCTTAAATTCTGGCGCGGCATTCTGGAGTGGCATCTAACGAATAAAATAAGATAGAAAATTTCGTTTCAAAATTCACGCGCTAGTTACGTTTTGCACTTTCAAATTACACTCGCTCAAATCACGGCACCGGCTGGGTCTTTGCCCTAGTGGCTTCAATGCAGAGAAACGGGGCCCAGCTGCACAGCTGCTGACTGGTCGCGGGGTAGGTTTTCTCCAGGTATCCCGACATGCTGCCCGTCAACGGTCGTTATTGGTTCAGCTATGCACTCACCGTTGAAGGAGCATGCCTCGAAAGTTATGCCGCAGCCTGAGCCCGGCGGTGTCGGAGGGACGGGGCTTGTGCTGTTTGCATCCATCACGATGAAGCACATGGTGACCGCGGCAGTGCAGCCGTTTGGCTCTTGACAGGCGAAGGAAGTGGAAGGTCCGCTTGGTATGTCGTCGATGACAAGGAAAACCCTTTCCTCCTGACCGTGTATTAGATTCAAGCTTGGGAACGTCTTGCATATGAAAGTTGGTGTCCGTGGTGGACTCCTTGTGCCTGCACTTTACGTCCTGTTACCCCGCTTGAGGCGGGCGACATCTCGATTCAGCGAACGATTCCGCTCAGCCGAGACGTGAGCGTCGGCTGTTGCCGTCCATTCCGACGGTAGTGGGTCAGGAAAAGGTGCCGACCGGACGATCGCGACACCGCTCGAGGTTTAGCGAGGCCGCATACTCTTGAAGAGAAGGGAACACGTTTGGCATCTCAACTCAACTCGTTCGATGCCAAATGGCTCAGTGCTCCTTATGCAGCGAGAATTTCACGAACACGTACCTGATTTCTGTGCGCTCATCTCCCAGCAGCAAATACTGCTCTTCACAGTCGACGTCCCCTCGGTCGTACGCAAGCGTACGGAGCTCAAGATCGAAGCCGGGGTCGCCAGCCTCCAAAACCCACGTGCCTTCTTGTGGAGAGGGGGTCAAGGTCGAGTACAACCTCGAAGGGGCCATGCTGGTGGATGGAAAATTGGGGAACCAGCACGAGTCTCCGTGTCGGACGGTCCTGCGCTCAACGTTGCATCGCTGGAGCTGATCCAGGGATCCAACTCAGGGCTAAGTAATGAAACTTGAAACGAAGGATGCGAAAATGCGAATGAATCGGCACAATTCGCACGGCCTGGTCGAAGATTTCTTCATGGAGGGCGGAAAAAAGAATTTGGCCAAGCGTTGGTAGCAATGCGAAACGCTTATGAAACTTTTACTCTTACAAATGCGAAACATGAATTTGCCGTACAAGTGTAAGTCTTTGATAAATTGAATGCAAATAGCAATCCAAAATCTTGCTTCATAAAAAGATTCTTGCACAATTGCGCAATTATCGCGTATGAAATTTGGAACATTTTCACACGAACCCCGTCTTGACTAAGCGAAGAAAAAAAAGCAGAATTAAGGTGCAACTGAAATGTCAAATACAGTCGCCAGCTTTCGTCTCGAGTCTTGCCAAACAGATTTTCTGACGCCTATTGGCTTCGATTTTGATTTTTTGCTCTTACGGAGTTTTGTATGGCCGTTTGGCCAGCGTTGTCCCCTCGTTCGAATTCGAAAACGGTGCAGCGAGTGCCCGCACTAATTTGCTCTCATCAACACATCCTTTCCGGAGAACTCTTCCTCGTCACTCACACGGCATGATTCGTCGTCGCTGTTCATGCATTGTTGCCTGCCTGCCTGCCTGCCTGCCTGCATGGTGGCTGACAGCCGTAATTACGGTATACAAGAGTTACGGTTGCCTCTCGCGAGAGTGATGAATAGAACTCTTCGCTGCTGCTGCCAGTCACGTACCTAATGAGGGCCAATTTAGGACGTGACTGCTGCATGCATGTGAATGAAGCAGCGGAGAGTGCGACGACGGCGGCGAGCAGTTTTTGGCAGAGGGATGCCTGCTGCCCAACGCATTATTATCGTCTGATTCGGGGCTCTACTCCGAAAACCCAACGTAGACGAGTGTGGAGAGAAAGTGCATCTCTCCGCTCGCTCTCACGTTCGTTTTGCATCGCCAGCCTACTGCGCTCCTTCAGGGTCGGCCTCTCTTCCCATTCCGCTCTCGCTCCTCCCCATTCATCCATTTCCCGTCCCGAGCACTCGCAGTCTCCTCTGTCGATGCATTCTCCGAGTTTATTACCACTTGAGCCACTTACGCCTGCACAACGCGAGAACGCGAACCTCTGAGTCTTCGAGCCGCCATGGAAACGGCCACCGTGCGAAATTAACTGGCAATTTTGCGAGTGCGGGATTTGAAGTAAGTATTAGCAACAAGAAGCTGCGGCGGTCGCGATTTTCCGCCCGGTCGTCGAGTGACAAGTGCGAAGGCGTCGGAATTTTAAGCGAGCCGGGTAGCGGCCATGAAAATGAGCCGGAATTCGGAGTGCTCAAGAAACGAGACGTGCCTGTGTTTGTGGAGTGTTTAAGAGTAGTGGCAAAACCGTGACCGTGAAGGTTTGCGATTCCTCCCGAGCTCGCTCGCACCGCCAAGATTTTGTAAGCCATTGTTTGAATCTCCGAGAATGGACCGCCCGTACAGGAGCAGCAATGCCAGCTCGGGGTTCGCCATTCAGGAGTTGCTCGGGCTGAATGAGGGGGACGGTGGACGATACAACTGGCTCCAGCCATTCCAGCAGCAGCAGCAGCAGTATTTTAACGGAGGTGAGCACAGATTGAACTTTATTTCCCTAGTCAGGCTCATTCGGTCGGTGCCCTATCCCGAATGCCCCTGAATTTTTCCAGATCCAAAAGAAATAGGCGTGATAATTTGTGAGCGAGTCAGCCTCCACAGTTTTAGGGCATTTAAAAAAAATTCTTATATTTTGGGGCGAATTTGATGCGAATTACTAGCGAAATTACATTTTTGGCGAGTTTCTCTGATAAATTGAAGAATTTTACAGTAACGGAGTGAATTTCGCTAATCCAGAGGAACTTAACTGATGGGAAAGTCATTCTATTTGCGAAAAAATTATAATTTCGACATTGACGGCTTTGTCGGTTCCCCGAAACGAATAAATCATTTTATGCGTTGTCATGAAGAAACCAAGTCGAAATGAAAGTTTTTGAATGGAATTCGCCTGTGTCGGTAAAAATGGAGCTTGGTAGAGCTTTGTACAGTGTTTTCTATATTTTCGCAGGTGGTCACCAGCTCCTGCCGCACCAGCCGTCGGACGAGCACCACGAGCAGCCGCACAAACTCAGCGGTGGGAAGAAGAAGAAGAAAAGGAGGCATAGGTTTTTTTCATATTTTCCATATACAATTTTGAGTTTTGATCGCTGACTTTTCTTGAACTTAAGCATTCCACATACCAAACTCGCAATTTCGAATAAGTTTTCGTGAACGGAGTTGCTCAACAATTGAATTTAATTTCCTCGCTCAATTTAATCATTTCCCGTGGAAAAATTTCGAAATTCACGAGTCGTTCACGTCACGCAACAACGAATGGATTTCTGATTCCTCATTTTTCTGGCCCGCAGGACCATTTTTACCTCGCACCAGCTCGAAGAGTTAGAAAAGGCTTTCAAAGAGGCGCACTACCCGGACGTCTACGCCCGCGAAATGCTCAGCATTAAAACCGATCTGCCGGAGGATCGGATTCAGGTATCTATTCCACAGGTTTTCTATTCTGGATCTCTGCTCTGCGCGTAATCTTTCGCAAATTGGCACACAATTCATTTTACCCAAGTTTTAAGCCCAAATCGCATTCGCATTTCTCATGGATAACGGTTGGTATGAGAAATCGAAATCTGAGAAACGCGAGAAAAAGAGAAGAGTTTTGAATTAACAGTGAATGAAGCTGCATTCCACGCAACGCAACGCAACGAAAGAAAAGTGCAGACGAACCCTCAATTATCCAATTACCAGCCGCAATAGCAGCAACAGCGTTTTCTTGCAGTGTCATTCTGTAATTCTTTACAAATCACCACTCTTCACAAATGTCAAATACGTACGTGTATTTTGACAGGCACTCGTCGTCTGTTTTGACAGCATAATTGCAGCTCCTTCGCAGTGAGAAATTCCTCTTCTCGGATTCCAATTCACGACGAACCGTTCCTGCTCTCTGCTCTGTCATCCTGCCTAAACTGCCAGTAAATTGAGTAATATTTTCGTTCTTATTTTCCCTGCGTATGATGCAGGTTTGGTTCCAGAACAGACGAGCCAAGTGGCGCAAGACAGAAAAGTGCTGGGGACGTAGCACCATCATGGCCGAGTACGGCCTGTACGGGGCAATGGTGCGACACTCGCTTCCGCTTCCGGAAACCATACTCAAGTCCAGCAGCAAGGAGGAGTGCGTCGCGCCGTGGCTGCTCGGTGAGTTGAGCGAATTCTCACAAAATTTCCCTCAAATCGTGCGTGGCCCGCCAAAATGAAAAAAAAAACCTGCAATATTTCCTGTAAAATCGCGCGATAAGAACAACAAACCCCGGAATTTTACTCAGGGGCCGAGAATTTTTTGCATTTTAGCTTTACCCATGAAAATGAAAAAAATCTGGCTGGGGGTACATTTTTGAAGATGTTCACTTTTCAGGAATGCACCGAAAGTCACTCGAAGCGGCGGACCAGCTGAAGGAATGCGAGAGCCCCGAGCCGCCGTGTTCGCAGGAGCTGGACGACCCAGACGTCCACCGGCGCAACTCGATCGCTCTCCTGCGGGCGAAGGCGGCCGAGCATCTCTCGAGACTGTGAATTAGAATTATGAACCACGAACGACAAGGCAACGAAGAATGAAGAATGAAAAGCGGAGAACAGAGAACGAACTGAACGAAGACTTGTGGCTCGTGTATCGTAATCGTAATCGTCCCTCATCAGCCTCCTAATCGGAGATAATGACCACAACGACAACGAAGTGAACGAAGGAACCCCTCGAAACGAAAAGCGAAATCGAATTCAGAAGATTCAATTAAGTCTCGTCTAATATGATTGCACAATAAATCGCTCCGCGCTCGCGGATTTGTAATAATCGGAGGCCGCGGGGTGCGGACGCGATTTGCGTGATTCACGATTAAATTATTTAATTTGATTAACTCTCCCCCACCACGCCACGGCGCGGGAGCGGCGATTCAATTAAGAGTTGTAAACAATTCAATTACGGGTGGAAGAATTATGGGATGGTTTCCCCTTCATCTCGCATTCTCTTTCGTATTGATTTTTCTCGTCTTCTCGTCTTGCCCGTGCCCGTACCCGCTCCCGTCCTGTCGTCGTCGCCTTTTGTGTCTTTTGAGCGAGTTCCCCTCTACCTCTTTCGAGTGCAAGCACTAGCAGCAGTAATTTGAGATCCACGCTGCTCGCATTCCGCAGTAACCGGCGGAGGATAATGAATTCATTATTCGAAACTTCCTTGCTCTAATTCTCTAATTAATCTTTACGTCTTTATTACGATTCAAGAATCTCGGTCGTGCGTACGTGTATGGCGAGACGCGGGAAAGGTTTCCTGATCAAAAAGACGCGTTCGCTTAAATTTACAAATATTATAATCATTTAGTTAGATTACAATGACATCATTCAATTTCCGGACACATTAACTTTGCAAGATGCAATTAAGTAGTGGCTGGGTCCTCAATTTTTCAAGTTCAAGGTGAAGGAACTTATAATTTGTCCAAGCTTGGAATTGGAACGACTCGAATAATTTAATGGCAATATTCTTGCTAGAACCTCAAAATTGTTTAACGTAACCAGGATTTCAAGCTTGGTCGGAGCATCTCGAAAGTCGGGAGAGAAGGAAAGAGTTGTGTTGCGACAATTGCAAGCGCCCGCGCCGCAAATTACTCAACTCTCTCCAATGCATCGCATCAGCGGCGTCGAGTCGTTGATCATTAAGCGAGTAGTGCGTGGAGGGGAATGCGTAAATGTGATGATGTGAAAGTGATGAATGTCGGCTGGTCGATTAGCGACAACTCCGTAATGCTCGTAAACCGTAATCATAATCGGCTGGCTGGTGGTGAGTCATCCACGGCCACGACAGAGCTCTTCTACTGTTGCTACTGTACGGACACTGCCGGTAATTGAGTTGCCACCAGTTAGTGAAAACTCTGCCTGCTTTCGCATTCTCACAGGCAGGCAGCAAGGCAGCTCGCTCCTCCTCACGCAGACGAAGCTGGGTGGAGTGTATCGACCGCTGTTTCCGCTTCTCCCTCCGCTCGCTGTCTCGCTCATTTCTCACTGGGGGTCCACTCTGCGTGTGTCGAGTGGAGTGCGTTGCAAACTTGACTGGGACACTGCCACTGCAGGATTTTTGCAACCAATTTCCTGCTTTTAATCTCGATTCGTGACGACAGAACGAATGGGCCATTATTTTCTATAAATATTTACGTGTTTTTAATGAATAACTTCTAATCTGTGTACAATTAAAGACGATTTGGCTACAAATACAGAAGAAATGGCTTCGCTTATCAAATATCTTATGCTCACTGCTCGCCGTCGCCAATCAGGCTCAAGAGCTCGTCAAGGTAGTCGTCTTGGTCGGCAGTGGCTGCAGCAGGCTCAGGCTTATCAGTTTGTGTGTACTGTGAACTCGACTGCGACCGTAGCTGAATGGACCCAACCACAATGGCTCGCTGCTCAATCCCGCCGATGATGTATTCACGCCCGGTGATTATGGCGAAGTCCGAGTCGCCGCCCGAGTCCCAGTTTCAGCGTGTAGTTTCCTAGTTTTTCGTGACTGGGACTTGTCTCGTTGACGTCGAGGTCAGAAGTCAAACCCAGCCGCCATCTTTGACAAGCACCCGGTAGCAGGGCGATTGAGACTGCGCCTGAATTTGACTGGCCGGCGGGTCACCGGACTACAGCGGCGGCAAATCTTCGGGATGAATATACTCAAAGGCGGATACTCCAGCGAGCTTCGACGGCGTGTAGCCCCGAACCTGCTCCGTCCTGAGTCAAGACACGAGCCGTACAAGTAATTCAAGGGATCATTCAACATCCGGAACCGAAACAGGCTTAACAGGACCTCGGATCCGTCCACAGAGTCTTCAAATCCTTCGTCGAAATGAACTCCAGGGTCGCGGTGACCCGAAATTGGGCGAACAAGAACACGCTCTCAAGCGGACCGTCGCCACGGGTCGTTTCTTCGGCGAGGCCGAGAACGAAAGTAGACTGGATCGACTTCGCCTGGGATTTGCAGGCTAGAAAGTGCTTGCCAGTTATTCGAAAAGGTTTTCGAGCCCCTCGCAGGCGGACGGCCGTTGAGTTGACTGAATCTTGGCATGAAAGGAGCCGATCCATGAGGTTCCGATCCGGCTCCCCAATGTAGTCGTAAATACTCGTGCTCAGCACGGCCACCTGTTGGACAAGGACAAGAAAAAGTCCAGCTTATCGTGGCTAATTCGCTATTCGCCAAATTCTACCCAATTGGCTGATCATTTACAATTTCATGCTGGAGGTACTTGTAGGCTTGCTTAGTCACGTACACACACCATTTCCCCTGCCATGGTGATTAACAACGCGTCCTTGCCAAGCAGCAGTCGGCCCACGTCGAGGTCAGCCAGGTGCCCATGCCTGTTGCGGTTGCATGCTTGATCCACAAATTGCCTCAAAGCAATTTGATGAAGCAGACGACGACAAGGAGTATGCTCGCTTTATGCAAGAACTTCAGTCCCAACTCACTGATTTGCAGCACCTTCCCCATCTCCTGAAGCGCCTCTGCCGCACGCCGATTTCGGTCACGGGTAATCAAGCCAGCGCGCCGAGGCTCAGAACGCACGAGTTCCCTGCTGCTGGAACTCATTTGGATTGAAGTATGAGCTTTATCTGAGCGCTCGTACTAGTAATTTTCATTTGCAGGCAGTATCATCATTTCCTCATCTTCGTCTCGTTCACACGGTTTCGACTCGAACAAAGTACTAAGCTGTACGTAATGCTTGGGATATTCGTGGGAAAGAGGAAGGTTTCAAGCAGGAGCATAAGCCACTGAATAAATGAATACCAACTTTTGTGTTTTGACGTGACTTCTGAATAAACACTAATAAAGCCTTCTAAAAATACAAGAAGTCAATCAACGCCTGTGAAATGGCCGACACTTTGCTGGTGCCCAAATCTGAACCCTTCTCCGAGGGTTTCGAACTGGAGGACGTGGAGGTCGTGGGCGAAGAAGGTACTAATATCGACTCCTCCAGTGCAAGTGATAGCGATGGAGATAGAGCTGCCCAACATGACGTCGCCCCGAACTTGGAGTCCACTGTGAAGAAGCTGGTTAGCAAGGTCCGAGCGCTAGAGCAGCAAGTCGCCGCCTGTCTTGAGAGCCAACCGCTGCTTTATCAGTTATTCGGCAAGTGCAATCGACTGGAGCAGCGCCTGAAGGAAATGAGGAAGGGCGGCGATGGGAGGCAGACGGGCAAAGTGACATGTAAATAAAAATAATGCCATTATCTACTTTCAGTAATAAATTAGTGGTCATTCTTCAATTTTCTTGATTTCATGTTCTTTGATGGCCAAATGTACTGTTTCAGCCGGCTACAACAAACAGCACTCATTCAGATTGAGGACACCCCAGCCTTCTGGCAAGTCTCTTATTCCCAACGTCAACAATGACATGGAAGTTGACGACCTACTTGAGGACGATGCAAACGACAGGGAGTGGCAGCCCTCGGGGGCCTCAACCCATCTCAGAAACAACTCTCGGCAAGAAAATACAGGCGACAACGAAGAAACTGTTCCCCGTCCACTACCACGGCAGCTCCAAGAAATTGATTCCGGTGCCAATCCACTGCCTCCGAGACCGAGGACAGACACGGAAGACAATACGACGGAGCAGCTTAATTGCCGATACTGCCACAAATTAATTACTCGAAAAGCCCGTCTCCGCGAACACGAATTTTACCACCGTGTGGGAACATTCGAGAATCCAGGCAGCTGCAGCTGTAAAGAAGAAGGTTGTGACTTTGTGGGCGCCGAGCGGTCGGAGGTTCTCGACCACTACCGGGCTCTTCACCCAAACAGCGCCATTCTCAAGCCCTTCAAGTGCAAACTGTGTGCGGCATCGTCTCCGGGGACAGCAGTTGGATTTTATGACGAAGAGGCGCTGGCTAGGCATTACACAAAATTCCACCCAGCAGGAGCAACCAGCAGCAGACACAGAAACTTTCGCGAATCAGTCACCCGCCGCACGTGTCCAGTCTGTTCCAAAGTCTTTGGCCGGGCATGGGAAATGAAACAGCACATGCGGATGAAGCATTCAAACAAACCACCGCCTCGCGTCGCCTGCGACCTGTGCGGCAAGTCATACCTGAACAGGCGAGTCGCCAAAACACACCAGTTGCAGGTTCACGGGCGGATGTCGGAAGCAGTGGCGGGCCTTTTCAAGTTCCACGAAGACGGGGCCGATACGCAACCCGATCCCGATGCCGAAATTATTTCCTGCACCGAATGCGGAGTCGAGATGCTGGAGAAGAGCCTGCCGCGCCACATGCTGACCCACGGGAGTCCGAAGCCGCGTTTCTCCTGCGAGACGTGTGGTCAGACGTTCTTCCACCCTTCGCGGCTGCAACGACATCAAGTCGTCCACGGCGTCGAGCGACCCTTCGTTTGCTCCCACGAAGGTTGCGGCAAATCCTTCCCCAGAAAGCCTTCCCTCGCCGAACACGAGCTCCTCCACACCGGCAAGCCACATCTGTGCGACGAATGCGGGTGGGCAGGAGCGACGCCACGCGATCTCCGCAGGCACAAAGAGAAGCACGCTAATGGGACACTCAGGGCGGGCAAACCAAAACGAGGTCGGCCGAGCGCACGGGTACCGCGTCAGAGAAAGAAAAAGTCCGGAGCTGAAGAAGAAGCACGGGCAATTGTAACAGGTCCGGCTGAAAAACCAACGGCGACGAATCAAGACTAGAAAGTAAACAGCAAATAGCCGTTGATTAATTGCACTTTCTTGTATTCAAACTTTTGTACTTTAATAATGTATACTTTAGAATTTTAATGCAACAATATACGAGTCAAAGCAGTAAAGATTCATGGCATCAGCATTTAAAAATACACTAAGGGTATAATTAACTATCAGTTCTTCAATATGAGTATGAGTATCGTATTCACGTGAGTAGGGTGGGCTTGTAGTACGTGAAAATAATCAAAACATCAGGAAATCGGGGCATGCATCAGTTTTAGACTAGCGTCAATCAAGCTGATCAAATTCATCTTTCTAGACCCACTCCTGCATATGTGAATTTTATAAGCCAAAAGATGCAACCAACTTCAAAGTTTTATATACTACGCTACTACAATTCGTTAATCCTGATTAAATTCCAGTCGCTTGTTTTTTTAGAGGCTGTTAACTGCTCGAACCGCATTCACACGACCATAACCCAAAGACCAATTCGGGTAGCTCGAGTCTGCAATGCCTCCACAATTCTGACCAGTACCCAACAAGCCAGACTGGTCACAGTTGCTCGTCAACGCCTTGTACACATCGTCGAAGGTCAGATTCGGGTTCTTGCTCAACAATAAGGCCACAGTGCCCGCAACATGAGGAGCGGCCATGCTCGTACCCGACGCCACTGCAAAGGATGTGTCCGTAAGATAGTAAGCACTGGTCACATTTGTCCCTGGAGCAACAAGGTCAGGCTTCATAAGCCCATTCCCTGACGGTCCAACTGAGCTGTAGGGTGCAAGGACGTCGTTTTGGTCGGTAGCGCCTACGGTGATGGTCCCAGGTTGGTCACCGGGTGAAAGGAGGGTGCCACAGGACGGACCATTGTTCCCTGAAGCAAATACACTGATAATTCCAGCGGTTTCCCAGGCGGCGAGCACATCATTGTACCAGCTTGAGTTCCCATTGCTGTCCCAAGAATTGTTGATAACGTGTGGAGCTTTAGTGCAGTTCTTTGATTTAGTGGGTGTATCCGTAGGGCAAAGAAAGAATTCGCCACAAGCGAGAAGGGCGGTGTTGGAACAGCTGTAAAATATTATTCGATTTCTATAACATATTTAATTAGAAATTGGAAATATTATTTGAAAAAAATTCAAAAAACAATAATTAAAAAGAAAATTCCAAAATGTTTTAAAAATCATTAGGAAAATTAAAATTAAATTAAAACAAACAAAAGTAAAATTTAGAAAAAAAAATTGAAAAGTAGAAATAAGATATTTAAAACTTTGTTAAAATTGTTAAATTTCGAGTCACTTACGTCACAGCCATAGTGCTGTCAATGTCACAAGCTTTACATGAAGCCCAAGTTGCACCTGGAGCCACTCCAATTCCTCCACTCCCCGTCATTGTTCCCATTGTATGTGTCCCATGTCCAACTAAATCGGTTGGGACCAGTCCGAATGGATTTGTGGCGTCGTACCAACCGTATTTACCCAGAAATCGGGAGGCAAGACGTGTATGAGTGAATCTCACGCCGGTGTCAATACTTGCGACCGTAACTCCTTGACCCGTGTATCCCTCCTTCCAGGCGTCTGGGGCTTGAATCTTGGACACGCCGTAAGTATTGCCGGTCGGTGGAGCAAGTCCGATTTGTTGCAAGGTTGGCATAATTTGGAGCTGCCCAAGCGATGGGAGGCTTAAAGGTGGGAGCGGAAGCCCGGGCACCGCAGGGAGCGAAGGCGCGGGTAAGGAAGGCAAGGACAACGCAGGGCTCACGAGCCGCGCGAAAAATTCCTTCTCAATCTTGGCCACCGACGGAAGTACTGCAAGGGCATCAATCAACACTTTCGTGGCGCCGTTGATGCTGACTTGATTACTGATATAGTACGATGTGAAGTTAATGGCGGAGGTGAACGGAGCCAAGGCTTCGAGAACCTCGACCTGTGTAGCGCTCGCATGTGAGAGCAAAGCATCGTGGACGGCGTTGAGTCTTTCGGCGCGGGAGGAGAAGGTTTGGGCTTTGAGGTCAGCGAGGACGGTGGAAGTTCTGTTTGAAATGGTGACCAAGACGTTGGCTGTAGCGTTAGCGACGAGATTTTGAAGGGCAGGATCGATTTCAGGGAGAGCCGAAACCTGCAGGGCAGAAAAATGTGTATTTCATAATTTATACCCACAAAATTGGTAGAAATTGTTTAAAAATTAGGAGAAAAATATATTTCTTGGAAAATTTGGCAAAAATGATTGACGTACCGCTGAAAACGCGGCTACAGCGGCGGCAATGAGCAGAAAAATCTTCATTTTGGATATTTTAATCTTTGTCTGCAATCTAACAACTGGTCCACGTCTGTCTCCAACGAGTCAAGTTGTATTTATACCAATAATGATACCACTTGCAAGAACAATCTAAAATCTGGTTTGTCTGGACAATACAAGTATATATTAAAATCACAGTCATCAGCTGTGGTCATGTTCGTGTGCTGTGTTTCTTTTTGATTGTGTTTAATTTCTTGTGGTTAATCAAATTTTGATTCGTAAGTTCTAAATCGTCCGTGAGCCTAGAAAATGTTTGATTTACGTCAATATGTACACAGATGCAAATTTTGACAAATTCGCAAGCTGCAGGCTTAACTAAAGGAACAGACACTGTATTTATAATTTTGTAGACTAAAAAGATAAAAACAGGAATAGCGAAATGGATGAAAGTGGCGAGTGAACATATTTAGAGGTCACCTTCGCACGTGTTTAGAACTTGGCCGTGACCTTCCAGGTTCGGCAAGCACGGGTAACTTTAGTCCTTAGAGTCAAAAGTCAAAATCAGAAACATTAAAACCTCGAAAGTTTCGTTTTGTATTTTGCAAAAATCGAGTTCAGCCTTTGACCGGCCCGAAGTCACCAGAAATGGGCTTCTCTAAGCCCAATTTTGATTGATCTCTCATCAATACGACTAAATCTAACAAAAAAAACTGAAAAAATGCGTCCCAAAGTGACCCATTAATGCAAACCCTCCTTCAGCTTAATTTTGCAGTGCAGCACTTCACGAATTAGCGAATTACACGAATGCTTATGCTTAATTTAGCAATTATTGAAATAGCATTTTATTTACATAATAAAAAAACCTGCTCGACTACATTTGTACAAATTGCTTATGCTTAACTGCCTTATACTAAAAGTTCCACTCCAGCACCGTATGGCAAATGATGAGGTACACCGTCGAGACGAGGAGGGAGACGAACATCATTGGGAAACCGATCCTGCAAATTTTAAGGAGCAAAAGGAGCCGATAAGAATCATGCCCAACGACCATACGAATCACGACGTCGCGTCGTTCTGTACCTGAAGTATTCCATGAACGTGAATCGGTAGCCGTGCTGATCGGCCACGCCAGCACAGACCACATTCGCCGAGGCGCCGATGAGCGTTCCGTTCCCTGCAAGCAAGCAAAGCAAAGCAATCGTCAATGTCAGCACGGTAATCAATCAACCATTATTATGCAATGACCTTGACGCAGAAAA
Source organism: Mesaphorura yosii (assembly GCA_009869945.1). NCBI lineage: Eukaryota > Metazoa > Arthropoda > Collembola > Poduromorpha > Tullbergiidae > Mesaphorura > Mesaphorura yosii. The sequence continues at coordinate 28,113 of WIXG01000542.1, forward strand.
GCGAGGTTCACTGCAATTAAGCGGTCAAGTGTTCGCGATTCGCGTTTGCTTTTGCATTTGCTTACCTCCCAAGCACGTTCCGAACGCAAGGGCCCATATCAGCGGCTGAAGAGGGAGATCGACGCGGTCAGAAATTCTGGTCACGATCTGTATCATCATCGTCGTGAATGGAATGTTATCAATGAAGGCTGACGCAATCCCGGAGACCCAGAGAATGAGAAGAATGGCGACGGTGAGGCGAGACTCTTCGCTCACGATGAGGATTATCGCCTCAGTCTGCCCGCCGATCCACTCAAGGAGCCCCAGTCGCGAGACTCCCTCCATTACGACGAAGAGCGCCGAGAAGAAGATGAGCGTCGACCACTCCACGCGGGCAAAGACGCCCTCCAGCTCACGGCGGTCGGCGAGAATCAGGAGGAAGACGGTGCCCAGAAGCGCCGTCCAGCCCATCGACAGATTCACTTGTGGGATGGAGTGCAGGAAGAACATGACGATCACCACGCTGAGGACGACTCCGCACTTGACCAGGAGGGTCCAGTCCCGGATTTTGCACTACAAAACCGCCGAAACAAGACAAGACTGATTAGCTGGAAACAAAAAAGAATGGACACACAAGCGCAAACTCACGCTGGCTTCCAGTTCGGCGAGGTTCGCCTTGTAATTCTCTTCGGTCTGTCCTCCGAGGCGAATCTTAACCTTCAGCTTGTTTCTGAGGTGGACGATTTTAGAGGTGAGGAGCGCCCGGACGTGGCTCTCGTCTCGCGAGTAGGACGATAATGAGTTGGCGGCTCGGGTCCAGACCTCAATTTCTCTTCGGAGTTCTGCGGACAGAAGAAAACGTAACCGCATACGGTTCAAATACCAAATTCAAAGACGATCCAGCAAATTGCGCCCGGCCCGAAGTCTGAAAGTCCTTACCGGCAATTTCGTACGGCTCGGAGAACTTGAGTGATTTGATATTGCGGAAGGTGAGCCTCAGCTGGAGGTAGGCGACGATTGTGACTGGAATTATTCCGAGCAGCATGTGCAGCGAAAAAGTCGTGAAATCGATTCCCGCCGCCTTCACCTCCGGATTATTGGAGATGATCACGTTGGGTGGGTCTCCGACGGGAGTCACGGCACCGCCAATGTTCGAGAAGAGGACGATCGAGATCAGGACCGGGACAGGATTCAGCTCCATCGCCTCGCAAATCCTGTATGTAAATTCAGATGGCCGTTGACCGAAATATCTCCGGATATTATTACAACTATCACTTACCGGATCGTGACTGGTGTCATGAGCAGGATCGTCGTGACATTATCCAGAAACGCACTCACAATCGCCGTAAACATGCAGAGCCCTGTGATGAGCACCCAAACACGTCCGTTGGCGTTCTTGTACATCAGGTATGCAGCGTAGTCGAAGAATCCCGTCTCGCAGAGTAGTGAGACCATGACCATCATGGAAAAGAGGAGGATCAGCGTGTCCATGTCGAGCCAAGACACCATTTCTTGTGTGGTGGGTCTTTCGTTTAGGTAGGCGAGCGACCCGATCGAGCAAGCAGCTGCAAGCATGGCCGCCAACGTCCTATTGCACAGCTCGAAGATGATGAGAATGTAAAGGCCGATCACGACGGCTCCGCCGAAAATGACGCCTGAGTCAACGACACTTGAGAGCAGACGCCCCGAAGTGGAGACGGGGAAGAATTTGTCGGTGTTGGTCGCAAACACGATGGAGAAGCTGTCCTCATGACTGCAGCAAGAAATGGCGAAGGCGAATTAGCAAATTGTGGTCAAAGCTTAACGCTAACGTACTATTTTTTCTTGCACTTACTTCCAAGTCAGCTCCTTCAGGTTGAATTCGTGCGTCACTTTTGTCTCTGGCACTCGACCGCCAATGCTGCCTTCGCTGTAGATTGGAATCTCCCACCTGTAATTGTTCTCGAAGGTCGGAACTTCCTGCCCGTCCTGGTTTCGCTTCTCGAGGTACACGTATAGCCGGTCATCGGTGACGTTCTCGTAAGAGGGCGGGATGAAGGCGCCAATCACGCTAACAGTGAGGATCGGGTAGTACGTGAGCAGGGTTTGTGAGAGCTGGAGAGGGTAGGTGACGGGATGCTGTCTCGACACTGAAATCTGCATGTACGATGGCAGGGCCTCGCTCGTAAGTGCGATGACGCTCTGAAATTGGAGATAAGAATAAAAAGCTTGGAAACTTCAGCTTCTATTTACGCGCATAATTTAATTAATTAATTTAATATTTACGGCAATGGCAACCAGCACTCCCATCAGAATTCCGATTTTGACCCATCGACCCCACGTAAAGGTTTCCGGCTCCGGAGGGCTGTCGCGGCTCTGCAGCTCAAAGGACGTGTTCATGGAGGGCGCAGGCGAAGGGCAACCGCTCAGGAAGCCGCTCGACTTGCGGCTAGGCGACGTCGGGCCTCCGTCCCTGCAAGCAGCAGGAAAAGAGAAGGCTCAGTTCAAAGTTTACCATTTAATTTAGCTTTTAGCAATCATGCAAGCACTCACATAGGCTCCACAGTAAGAAAGTTGAAATTTTGTTCTTGCTCGGGTGGACTCAGCGTCTGCGTCTGCCGTGCAGAATGGAAACTGTTTATCATTGGTGGAATGTGCAGGTTGAGTTTTGCCTTCGAAACTGAACTGCCCAAGGATGGCTCTCCAAAGCGCGCAGCAGTCGGAGAACTCGGACCCGCCGACCCCTGCTGGTATTGGTCGTTGACAAGGATAATCGGGTACAAGTTGTCGGAGCCATGCGAGACGATTCGAATGACTTCGTTGGAGTCTTGGAGTTGGAATGCCACGTCGTCCGAAACCGAATCCGGGTTGCTGTTGCTGCTGCTGGTGCTGGCCCGGCTTCGACTTCGGGCCTGCAAGTTTCCGTCCATACTGGAGTTCCCATAACTTCGGCGTGCCGGAATGGAGCCGTAAGAAGCCCTGTCAAGGACAGGCGAGAGGTGAGAAGTTATGAGCCACTGAATACTGGAATGACAAGGACGATGAAGCTGGATTAAAGTTACCTGGACTGAGATTCATCGGCGGGAAGCAGCAAAGATGTGGACGTAGACGGGCTTTCTTCGTCGTCGACGTCGCCCCACGGAGTTCGGTTCCCCGACCCCGACTTTCTTCGCACGCTGACGCTGCTGCGGATGGCTCCAGCCACTTCATTCTACAAACAATAAACGACACTAGGATTTACATTTCATGTTCTCTCATATTTTTAATTAAAAAACTGGACAACTTTAACTGGAAAACATTTGATCACATTCTCATGGTGTCGGCGTGACGTGGACGCAGGAAACATGACCTTGACTTTGACTTTGGCGTTACGTACTTTGACGATTGCTGAGTAGTCGGACACGCCCTCCAACAGACGTGTCCAGTACTTGTTTTTGTGTGGGGGCTTCATAAGCCCGTTGATTTCCATCTCCATCAGTTCATTAGCCTCCATTTTAAGGTGAGGTACAGGCAGTAGCAGTAGCTACAAAACTGGAATTCTTTATGGCAAATGGCAAATGGCGGATTGGGATTTAATTTCGTTTTCGTTGGCGAAATCTTTTAGATACTATTTTTGCTATTTATCATACAGAATAATTCAGTACAATTCTTCGACGACCGACGAACATGTTCGATGTTCCTAGCACACTGGTTCTTTCGATTCTGGATGGTCACGCACTCAGATCGCGTGTAGTAATCACCACTCGGCTCGACTGTGAACGAACCCAGCAGCAGCTGAAGTCACTCGTCCCTGATAAGAACGATAAAGAATGAACTACACACGAGAGTCGAAGTCGAATTGTGAAGAGCTCAGCACCAGCACGAGCATGGGAACTCATCACATGGGCGATGCGATCTGCGTACTTCGGCCTCAGCAACTCTGCATGAATTCAGCAGGATTTGGTTTTTCGTATCGCATGGGACAAAGAGGAACTTTATAATTTTGTCTTTTCACTGGGGCTGGCAATGCGCTCACTGATAAACACTTAAATACAACAAACTACGAACTGTGCGCATCGCATCGCTCGTGTCTGTGTCGATTAACGACGTACAACGTACAATAGTACAATTCAACCTGATCCTCTTCTCTTGCTGCCTACTTTTACTGAACATTGACTAATTTAGGCACTGGTAAGCTGCACTCTTGCTCGTGACTCCGTGCAATTAATAAAAAAAATGCGTCGCATCGTCGTTATCACCTGTCATCTATGCTTCTACGCTGAATTCGTCTAAATTCGGCACGAGTTGCGGACAAAACCTTGATTTCTAGTTCCAATGAAGTGTTTTAATTTCAGCGTTCTGAACAAAATCCCGCCACGCCACGTTTTTGGTATATTTCTGTTTAATTTTAGCTTGACGTACTGCTATCCTCAATAATAGTGACTAGCGAAATGGGAACAGTGATGAGTGATAAGCGAGCTTTAATCCAAACATGCACGTGAGGATGACGCGCAAGTTACAGCCAAGTTAGCTAAGCGCCTCGTCATTCGTCAATGAATGTATTTCTGTTTTTGCGGGTTCATCGAGGCAAAAGCGACCGAAGAGCGAGGACAAAAAGTATCAACATACGTTCTGATTGCGTCAGCAAATCGTAAACAAGATAATTTACGCCATGAAACAATGTGACCGAAGCATACGAGCACCTTGGGCAGAACAGAGAATCAATAACAAAACAGCAACACGTATGTATCGAAATATGAGACGAATGAGAACGTGCATCAGCGCGAGCCCGAGCGAACGCGATCGAAGCGTCAAGGCTCTTTCTATTGTTATTGTTAGACTGATTCTAGGCTACCAGGAAACGTGCAAATCGTAAATAATCAGTGATCAAGTTGAAGTGTTCGAGGAAAGCAAACACTCGCACTCGTGCGTGCGTGGGAAAATTCCACAGGAAACCAAATGCTATGTTTCGTTTGTTTCTGCTTTTGCACCTTGTAGGGTGTAGAATTATTATTTTTGTGAAATATGAAATGAGATTGTTATGAATTTGTTATTGAAAATAAATTATGTAACAGTCGATCAAACGCATGAAAGATAGAAAACAGATTGATTAAACAGAAACTGGCGCAATAATTTACACATTCTTGTGCAAAAATGCTAACCTAATAAAATTAATCTTGAAATCAATTTTAGATTAAACAGATTACTAATCTGAAAATAGGTGCATCTGGAATCTGGGCGGAATAGGATTAGAATTTGGTATTTCGCAGACCGCAGCACACTTCAGAAATATTTTCTAGGGACTTCTCTCAATTTTCTCAATCCTTCACTTTACTATTGCTTCCCGAGAGCCTTGAATTCTTCATACGCTGTGAGAGCTTTCCAATGCCTTGCAAGAACGGGAAAAACTAAAAATCTTTTAATTGAACTACGCGAAACAATTTATTTTGTTAAATGAAGGTTTACTTACTTCGACACGGAATTAAAAACCAGGCTCTTTTGCCTTGGCTCGACGTTGAAACCATGGGCGGTCACTGCTAGCAGCGGCCGCAGGTTTCATCAGCAGTTTCTGGAAATAGAAGTCTCTCAGAGCGGAAAGCTGATATTTGTCGCCAGCAGCGACGAGCCCGATGATTTCTACTCCAGCATTCGCTTCACAACGACCGGCTCAAAGTCCTCGATGACGACTACTCCAGACTTTCATTCACGCATGCCCGCATCGCCTTAAAAACCGGGCTGCGAGCTAAGCAAATAGATCAACGGTCAATTAATGCAGAATTTACGATTGCGAGTCGGAAGTCTGAATTTAGTTGGCTTACGAGACAATAATATGAATTTCTGAGCCGGAAATACTTCCCGTCCAAATTTGACGGTCACGTCAGAATTTTCTCCGGATTCCTAACTCCGACGCAGATCAGCCAACAAATTCAAATTAAGCAAACTGGGGTCAGGCGCGGCCGGGCTGCTGTCTACGTACTTCATGTTCAGCCTAATGAGGATTGTGTCGTCATCCCCAAGCAATTTGTCAAGGTCGTCGCGAATCCGTCCTCAGGATTGCGATTGTCGTGCCAGGACTGCCACTTGAAGAGGTGCACAATTTCAGGCCAGTCGACGTGACCCTGTCCTGCCCCGATGGAGGCTCCGTCAAGTGTCACCAAATGGTTCTGGCGTCCTGCTCCGCGTACTTTCAGCGAATCTTCATGGAGAACCGTTGCTCCCATCCAATCGTCATCCTGGTGGGCATTCGTGACTCGGAGACCCGTGCATTGATGGAGTGCATGGACAAGGGACAAGTAATCGTGACGTCAGGTGAAATGTCGGGGCTCCTTAAGGCTGCAGAAGCGTTGGAGATGAAGGCGGGAAGAACGACATTTACGACATTCGAGGAACTCCTCCGACAGGGACCCAGCTTTTATCTTCAACAATAAGCACCAGCACTCTATATCAGTCGTACTACTTCAGCTCAACTCCTCCAAGCCGTCAAGCACATCAGCCGCTTGCAGCAGCTCCGAAAAGGGACAAAATCGACAGCAGCACCAACTTTGAAACAGGTAGCCTGCCAGACAATGGGCTTCATGGCATCTGGCGGCCCGTTCCGTTCGAGACGCTGCTATAAACACCGCCACCACCGTCGGCCTCAGCCTTTGCGCCACAGCTGGAGCTGCTCCATCACGGTCACTCTCCACTGACTCTAACTCCGGGTCCATCGTCGTCCTCTTCGTCTTCCACAATCAAAATTGGAAGCAATAGCGGCGGATTTGGAATCCCAGCATCTCTACCGCTGCCGTCTACGTTCCTGCCACTGCCGCAGCCGTTTCCTGCACCTTTTCTTGCTCCAATTGTTGGACCCCCATCCTCCACGCACTCGGAAAAGAAAAGAAAATTATCGGCACAAGTAGTACCGGACGTGGGACCTCACCGACGCGCTCGCCGAGATTCGGGCAGGGACACCAGCGCTGCAAGCGTCGAGGAAGTTTGGGTGCCGTCCCGAACGCTGAGAAAGTGAAGAGGCTCGGAGTTCAGATGCCTGGAAGGTTTGGGAGGAGGATACGTCGACAAAATGGAAATGGAAACCAACACCAGCTACAGCAGCAAGACAATCAATAATTTCAAGATGAAGAAGCTGAAGGCGGCAGCGGTGGTGGGAGGGAAGAGGAGCCCCAAAATCGACAGAAGCGTTGATACACAAGAGAACCAGAACAATACGACATGCGACCTTGAGCTTTGACCTTCGACATTGACTCTAATTGTTGTTACAATTTGTTCTCAATCTTTAAAATAATATGTCGATTTTAATGAAATTACAGTTCCACAAAATTGAGGGAAGAAATACAAAGTTTAAATAAGTTGCTACAGCGAGAAAATAACTACAACTACGTTAAATAACGGCTGTCTTCACCTTCCAAGCGTGTTCAGCAGCTCGTCGATGTAGTCGTAGTCGTCCTCCTCAATCGCCATCGACTCGGCCGTTCGAGTCGCCTGCGCCTGTGCTTGCCCCCATTCGCTTATGAGTCCGATGCCGCTGCCGCTACCGCTGCTGCTTTTCCGCCTGAAGGCGCCAATGTCCAACTGAATGGCCCCCACAACTCTTCCGCGCTCAAACACGTCGCTGACCATAAAGTCGCACCCCACGAGGTAAGACGTCCCAAAAATCTGCGTTGTTGACGCCCGCGTCACAAACCAGGCCCACCCACCACCTTTGATCAGCATCTGGAAGCAGCGAGACTGGCCATGTCCGACCCGGGCTAGCGTCCGTCCACATTCCTCAAAGACAGACTCCGTCTCGGGATGAATAAACTCGTAGCCGGAGACCCCAATGATTTCGGAGGCGGAGTAGCCAAGGAACTTCTCTGTCCTGCAAGGATAACCGAGTCCTTAATCGAAGGGTGGGAGAAATGTTTGCAACTTATGATCTCGAAAGCAGTGATATAGATATCGAAGGTTTGTGTGAAAAAATCTTTGAACTTGGAACTTTCCACATTTTAGGAAAGTCTGATTTCGTTCAAATCTCGATAGGAAGGTTGTGCCTAGGTTTGAGCCAATATATAAAGTTTCCCAGCATTTTGAAAAGTTTCCAGGTTTTTGAAAATTACGTTTTGCCTCAACCTACTGTTGAGACTTATATTACAGGAATATCCAAAAATTTTCGAACATTTCAAGTTCCCAGGAAAATTTTCAAATTCTGCACACTACAAATTTTAGCCGTGCTCGCGTAGTCCGTTGTAATCGGTTATCCGATGTAAATTGGTGAACGTTGGAGCAAATCTGCATAGGTTTATGAGCAAGGTGCTGGAGACAATCCATGGAAATTGTCAAGTTGTTGAAAACTTCAGAATAATTGTTGGGTATTAGTTGTAAGGCTTGGGTTGATAAGAAGAACGGTGTTAGAGAAGCTGGTTAGTGAGGTGAGTTGACAAGGAAGTTTTTAGAGGAAAGGTTGTTGGGTGGATATTGACGAGCGAAAATGTCGAAAGAGGCAGTTGCTTTAGTCGGGTTGATAGGAGAGGGTGTAGGGGGAAGCAATGGGATGGGTGAGGTGAGAAGGGGATGGTGGAAGTAGGTAGCATAGGGATGGAGGGCCAATGTGAATGAGGCCGTGGGAAAGGTGGGATCGGACGGGCAAGTGTATGATCAGCGGGGAGGCGGAGTCAGGTGGTCAGTGTATTAGTGGGGAGGCTGTTGGCGGGCCGAGTCGCCAAGTGAATGGTGAGAGGAAAGGCTGGTTTGGGTGGGCAGTGTATGATAATTTGGGAGGCGGCTGGCGGGGTAGTACGTGTGTTGTATGTTGTGATTCAGGGTAAGGTTAGCCGGGGGTGGTGCCTTGGGATGTGGTTGGCGCTGCCGATCGCGCAAGGGGCTGGTAATTTGGGAAGCGGTTGGCGGGATGACATGGCGGGGGACGGGATGTGTGCTGACAGGAAATACAGGACAGGTTGGGCAGGGGATGTGTTCAATTACTCATTTTTAACGTAATCGAGGTCCCGGTGTTGGGACCACTAGTAATAACTAAGGCAGGGAAGGGTGGGAGATTTAAACTTGCTGCCAATTATGCAAATGCCAATAAATTATGATTGCCAAGGATTAATTTACCGTGGATCGGCGCGTACCATCTTCATGTCCAGCGTGCAGACCCAATTCAAGGCCCCGATTACCTTAAAGTTGGGGTGCGGGAGTGGGAAGCTGTTGTCGTCGGGGTGCGGGTGCGAAAAGCTTACGTCCTCCAGAAAGGGTTCGGCAACGCCAACGAAGAAAGACCCGTCCTTAGTCCGGAAAAGTTTACCCGAAATTTGGAGCTCTTCGCTCGATGCGCGTTCGCGCTTAGCCCGCTCTTGCGGGCGCGAGCGGAGGTGCACTTTGGTGGAGTCATGCCTGCCTTTTAAGACTCCATTTGACTGAAGTTGCTCAAAATTTTCGACCCCGAGGAGCCGCTGCATTTCACTCCGATCTTCCTCTCGAATTTGGTCGTAAATGCTGGTGCCAAGGACGGCATGCTGTGAGGAACACGTGGAAGCAAGGATTAGAGCCAAGGATGCTGGCCTTCCAGCCTGCTATTCGTCTTACCTTTTCATGGTGGAATTGGCGGGAACAATTTTCTGACACGTAGAGTATGTCCCCATTGGTGGCCATGATGATGAGGAATGCGTCCTGGCCCAGCAGGGCGGCTCCCTCGATGTTCAAGCCAAAATATTCCAGCAGGGATAGCAAGGATTCACCAACTGTCCTTGGTGGCTGTAACTGCTGGAGCAGCCCCCTCAGTTTTGTGTAGCACAGCGCGACGCGGAGCAATGAAATTCTGTCCACCTCCCGCAGGGGTTGCGGTGCGGATGCATGCACGAGCAGGGCCACCTCGAGCTCCTGAAATGCCTTGGCTTCAGCCGCTCGCCTCCTCCGAGCGCAGTGCTGCCATCCTTGCCTTCGCTTTTCGGGGTGTTTGAGGCCGTGCACCGAATCGTCAGAGCTGCTCGTCGTCATCGAGTCTGGCGAAGGTGTCCCGCACGTTCCGGAGCCATCCACTCGTCCACGCCAGCTCCATTCGTCCAGCTGGTCCAGCTCTTCACTAGTTTCACTAATTTTCCTTTTCGATCGCATTTCAATTCACTGCTGATTTGATTTCTACTTTCTTACACTAAAGATATCAGTTTAGATTCTGCGCCACAACTGAACAGAATAGATACAACTCTTTGATGTGCCTGTCACTTTCGTCATCTCAGTCAATTGAATGCTTGGCTTGATAAAAGAGTAAAAAATTACGTAACGCGCGATACAGCACAACACGACACAGACACAGCGATTCAGCCAGCCAACCTTTGATCAAGGTCAAATCTGTTGAGAGTTTGGTTACAAGTATAAAGCAGTCACTATAACGAAGATCAGCCTTCGTCTTTCTGAGTCACTGGGGACGAAAAGAGAATTCCAACTGGTCGATGATGATTTTGACAGGAAATACGCGTTTCTGACCGACCTTAATTGGCTTGTAATGAATTTGTTCATTTGTATTTGTCGTCTTGATTGCAGCCGTGCCGTGGAGCCTCGCTGTGCGGAGAAGCAGGCCAGCTGTCGATGAAGTCCGTTTCAATTCTTTTGCTCTTGGGCGCGGGTGGCTTCCTGTGCCTGCTGGCGGCTCTGTCGCCACCCAGACTCCAATTCCCGCACTTGTAAATCGAAAAATCGAATCTAATCGAGTTCCGAAATGCTGGAGATTTTACGGACCGCTGGCAACGAATTTGCTGAGCACGTGGCAGAATCACTGTGAGTTTCCGGAATTTCGTCGCGTATTTTCGAACATCTTTTTCTTGGTTCGGTTCAAGTGCCGAGTAGCCAAATCTTGCAATTACGAAAATCTGTTGGTTGTCGCAGACTGCAAATGAATCCGAGTTCCAGTTCGAGCTCAGACAGTTTTATCACACGCGAACTTCCGCTACCGCTTCATCACAGCCACCGACGAGACGACAGGAAGAATTAATTACATATAAAACAACTTTAGAATCTTTGTTCAATATTACAAAGAACTTAATTAAACTTGAGTTCAGAGATAATTTATACTCCAGAAATGATCGGAGATGATACCTAATACATAGATTTAACAGGAGAGTGGCCCACTCTAACAGCCACACGCTGCATAATTAGTAGCCTGTGATGTAATCCGTCCTCCTCCTGATAACTCCACGCCCCGACCCGGTGTTGATGTTGTCTCCTTCCAAATGACTGCCCGTGGCCGCCCTCGTCGATGATGTCCGTCTCTGCGGATGATTTCACGTTCCCCGAAGAAGAGCGAAGGGCGCCCGAATTCTGTTTCACCGAAACCGCCGAAGCCTTCGCGATCGTGCCAGTGTTCAGAATTAATTGCTTGTAGCACGAGTACGTAATTTATGTGCCTGTGCTGTGGTTTGAAAAGTTCCGCCAGGCTCTACTCCAATTACGCCACATTCTAATGAAATGCGTCCAACCTATTGGGTGGTAACTGGACCATCGATTTTGTCTTCAATGTGACTACTTACAGATGTGCCAATCACTCCATCATCTGTATTATTGAAAGCTGGGTTTTCCTCAGCTATTATGTGTAATGATACTTATTCAAGGTAAATATATGAATAATTAATGAATAATGAAGCACGCACGCTATGGATTGTAATTATTTCAATGGTTTCGAGCGCACATGGCTTGGGCACTTTTCCGGAGTTGCCCATCGTCAGATTTTCATTCGTATATCGAAGGCGTCGATTCGGACTTCTAAGTTCGGACGACGCAAAAAAATATAAAAAGCGAATGAGGAAGATGTGGCCCAATCCCAATGGAATTCGATGGCATACACATATTTTCAATTTGTGGGTGAATGCTTCTCGCAGTGTTTCTCATTTTTGTTGCGGAGTGTGTGTTCTTTCATTGGAATTGCAAAAAGGGGAGAAAATGGGGATTGTGCGGGAGAAAGGTCGATGTTCTGGAGTCCAGGATGCAGGAGCGATTCATAAGAGTACAGCCTTCAATCGCGAAAGAAGTAGTCAAAGTCTGCCCGAACAGTGAACCGGACCGAACAGCGCACGAAGACATTCAAGGAGAAAGGAGAAAACACTCGGCGTAATTAATTATGAATTCTTGAATACTTCTAACATGGAAGCAATTAATTAATGAGACTTGCGTCCGCGTGTGCATTCTCAGAATTTACTGATCAAAACTGCAAAGTCCCTTTTCCAGGAAGTGTTCATGGAAAATTTGAATCTAATGCATTGAGAATTTTCTCAAGACGAAGCAAAAAGTTTTTGCGACGTTCATCAGCTGGCAGGCAGTCGCCATTATCTCAAGCTGGATCTCACTCACTGAGTTCCAATTCCAGCCAGGTTTCTAAACAAAATTTAGCGTGTCTGCTTAAAAATGATAGGATTTGCTCTTGCATTCTTGATTTTTTCATTTGCAAGCATTTACTCGTGCCTGGCCGTCAATTTGGAATTGAATTACCTTTCCCACTGCGCATTCCACCTCGTTCAT
>WIXG01000543.1:0-40491 GCA_009869945.1 Mesaphorura yosii
AGACTCCGGATTTAATTGTTAATACAAAACTGAGCATGAGTACGGGATCATTACTTGACCGTACTCACGTGAATACGATACTCATACTCATATTGAAGAACTGATTGTTAATACCAGCCTGAGGGTGTGCGAGATCTCGAGATCAAGGCGAGACTGGTTTTCGTCAGTCTCGCAAAATAAGTTACCTAGATTGGATCCTTTAGCTGCCATGTGCGCATGTGGTGAAGTTGTTTGGGAACTGGCAGGAATTCCGCGTTTGCCCAATGGCAATGACAAAATCAATCTCAGGTTGAGGTGCCACAGCTTGCAGTCGCAAAATGCGTGTCCCCGCCCATACATTAGCGTTGTTGGCACTGATCGCCGGGGCAGCGCCAGCGGCAGGAACTGCCCGCCATGGCCTGAACATTCACATCGACGGCTGCCTGGGTCCGAATTGAATCCCAAAGCGTTGCACCGGTGTTCAGGCTGGAGCTCTGCGCTGACTGGAATCCTGTGGAGAATGTGGGAGAGCAGGTGCAGGATGTGTGATGGGCCTGAGTTCGGTAAGGGCACGGGTTCGGTTTCTCCATTTGTCTTCGAATTCTGGGCTGAAATGCAGCATTCTGGCATTTTACCGGCATGGCATGTGTTTATGTTGTCCAGGGGTGGACTTGCCAATCACCTCGAGAACAAGCTGGAGACGGAGAACTTGGTAAGGCGCGTACCATGGCTGCCAGTGTTGGGCAGCGATTTGGATGACTTTCCAAGGCTGAGCAGCGAGGACCAGAGATGCTACTTTGTCCGCTCCCGCTCAATTTTGAGCGTAAATGAGCGAATTTGAGCGTAAAATAGCGTGAGCGAAGCGGAGCGAAAGCACACAAACGGGTAGCTTCAGCGGAGCGTAAGCGGAGCGCGAGATTTTTTATTTTGAGTTTAGCGTAGGAAAGTGGATCGGAAGGGAATGGGGGAATTAGCGTGAGCGGAGCGAAAGCGGGATGTATCGCAAAAAATTATGTTGACTAAGACTTACTTCTGATAATTACAAGTACGATAAGACAGCCCAGGTCAAGCCTTAACATAAAGGTTGCTCAATAATACTAAATATATACCTACACATGCAATGCGTATGTGAGTAATAACAGCGCAATAACAATTACGTTGGAACCATGATAATGGTACAAATAGTACACCACGAAATTTTTTTGAGATATTGTATATGCACTTTCATATGTACGTGTTAGGGGGCATTAAAACTTTGACCCAAGATTTATGGTCAACGGAGCCGAACCCATCTTTTTTTTTTATTATTAAAAACCCATCTCAGAATTATCTAGCACTATCCAAAACTGAAAACCGCAATGGTTTTAGACAATGCTCCGCGGAGATAATGATTTTTAAAAATGGTTGAATTTTTTACTTCGACCAAGCACCGGCAGGAGCCAAGTGCAATTTTTCAAAATTCAGGTCCGGAACCTTATTACCCTCATTTTAGAGCTAGACACTGATGAAGTTTCAGCTAATTTGGGGAACTGAGTGGGTCACACAACTTTACCGCTTTGAGCAGAAGTCCCTCGGACATGATATGAACGAAGCGGAGATCGAGCGGGAAGGGAGTGAAGGTAAAATTCTGCGGAGCGAACCGAAGCGAGAAATTAAAAAAAAATTGGTTGTGAGCGGGGCAGAGCGGAGCGCGAAAAAATTAATACAGCAAAAGAGCGGAGCTGAACGAAGCGCAGGAGAAAAAGAATTGCGGGCGAGCGGGTCTTAAGCGGAGCGAGAGCGTAGTAGTGTATGTCTGAGCGGAGCGGAGCGGGAGCGGACAGAACAAAATAACATCTCTGGCGAGGACCTCCTTGAGATCACAGTTGGAGTTTTCCAAGTGAAGTTTGCCCCCTCTTACGCTCACCGCCTGATAGCACACCAGCAAATTGCCGAAATTGAGGACGTGGATGTGCTTTTTTATTATCACCCTGACTACAATGACCTACTGAGAGTTCAGATGCCAAGCAGATTCCGAAGTGCCCAAAGCCATCAAGTCTGGATTCACTACGAACCTAACTCCATTCGTGAACCACACTCCATGAAAGCATGGTATTGCCAATGCTGTTCTGGCGCACGCGTTGTTGGCTGCTGTGCACATGTCGCCTGCATCTTATGGTACTTTAGCTTTGCACGACACAAACCGCAGATTCGGTATTCCACAGCGAATCTTGGAGCTTTCCCTTTAAGGGCACGATGACTCAAATGTAAGTACATGTATATTTTAATATTCGAACTTGAACTTCACTTTGGATAACAGGATAACACTTTGACAACTTTTGATAACAGGTTCCACTGATCTTGGGATAGGTCGTGTGTAAATATGTACATTTGTAAATAGGGCGGACAGTCGCCTGTGCACTATATTAGGCTTCAAGTTGTGCATTTCTTGAGTCTCTTATGTTGTTCAGGCAAGATTTCTTCGACACGGACCAAAATACTCCAAGACACTTGAACCCGAAGAACCAGTGATGTGAGACAGCTTCTGTCGGCCACATCTCTGGCAATTGCGGGCAGCTTTTGCTCATTTATGGTCGTTTTAAAGCTAGTCCCATGCAGATTCTGAAAATGTAACCTATTTTGCACTATACCTTCATTGAAGAATGATACAGCCAATAAACTGTGCGAAAACTAAAAAAATCCTGTTCAAATGGGGTTAAAATGGGAAATCATGGTTTGATATTTCTCTCAGAATTTACACCAAAAAGTGTGGGTTTTTTGTTTCAGGACTTTTTTCAATTTTACTCTTCATTTTGGAAATTTTTGAGGTCAAAGTGCTGAAATTTGACAAGCCACTGTGGGGTCAGGCAGTGGAGTTTCAATGTGAAATATGTTTCGTTGGAATTCTTGTGTCATAAGCTTTCGATTGATATATGACTCATCAATAGTCTGGGTTGGTCCAGAAGCAGGGCCTTAACCGATATCATCTTTTGGACTCTCTGAGATCGTACTGTTAAATCCTCAGGCTAATGTCAAAGAATGTTGGCGCCTTGAAGATCGACCGGTCAGCAGGTGCGTGAAGCGTGAGCAATTGGTAGCCAATGCTGAGAGAGAGAGAGAGAGATCCCGGCAGGCGCAGTTGGTGTGTTTGCCTTTTGCTTTCACGAGTCATAAAACGTCTGAAATCACTTGGGAGGACGCTCCACGCGTACCAGTGGACGTGTTACACGCTATGCACGTGCTATCATCGTGACTCGCAGGAACTCGGCACAGGTCACACTATCAGCAAGGTCACTTGTCAAAGGTCGAACATTGGCCAAACCCGTGAGGTTTTTCAAAATCTGACTTCGGATTCGGACTCAGCGCCGAAAAATACATAAGAAACAGAGAAAAAATGAACCCGCATAGATGCATTGGTTTTTGAAACAGTGTGCAGGTGGAAGGGACAAAGTCTTCTGCTACTTTCTGCTATGCCGCTCTTGACTTGTCTAGATAACTCAATCCAATTTAAATCCACGTTCATACACGTAATTTTTTGAGAAGCTCTACTCGTATGTTCGATGTTATATGTGTTATGAGATTTAAACCTGTGTCGTGCCTCGACTTATTAATCTCCTCTTGGCATTGGCACGATGATAACAGCAACAAATTAACATTCCTCGTACTTGGACGACTCGTACATAGATAAGCCAGGCACCTGTTGCAGGTATGAGGTTCTCATCGCCAAACAAAGTTCGTATTCTGACTCAAAACAATTGTGTTGCTAAAATGGGGAAAGGCGAAACATTTTCCGGCTGGACCATTTTATTTGTCTTGGCCATCCCGACATTCCTCAACGGCGCGCTGGGGCTTCAGCTCACCATTTCGGAAACCGAATTCCCCAGTGGAGACAGACAGTGCCACCGTACTTCGCATGTACAAGCACTGTACAATGGTGACGATTTGGTGTACGTGTTTTGCAGATATTCCATTTACAAGTACACTATTTCATCGGACACTCTAGTCTACGTAACAGATACACCGTGGAACTTTCCTCCGACCTTTTCTGCAAGTTGGGGACCTCACGGCGAAATCTATTTGTTCGGATCATTTAGTAATCCCCGGGTAAATATCTGGAAAATGGATACAAGCGATGATGAATGGACGTGGACGCACATTCTCGAAGCAGAATTCGATTTTGTGTCCGGGTCCGCGGTCTGGGACGGACAAGACACTGTCTACTTGTATGGAGGAAGCTGGACTGACCCAACAGTCTGGAAGTTTTCGACGACCGAGCACGTCGTTGTCGAGGCGGGTACAGTGGCGGCCAACGCCAGCATGGGGCCAGCTGTAGTATGGGTACCAGAACAAACCGCCATTTACGTCTTTGGAGGTTCTACAAGCGAGCTTTCAATTTCTCGTTCCGTTGTAAAATACGATCCTGACACGGAAACTGCGTTTTCCCCGACAAGCCTTCCAGTGGGTTTCGTTGACGGTGGCGTCGTGTGGACTGGCTCATCAGTGTATCTTCTGTGTGCAGGTTTGAGTTGGCAGCCATCCAACTTTATTCAATTTGACCCTTTTACGCTCGAGCCAAAAGTGGAACAAGTGGATGGATTCGACTTTCACTGCAAGAGTCCAGGAACAGTGTATGTCAATCAGTTGAACCGAATCTACATGTTTGGAGGGAGTACCGGGTACAGCGAGCACCGCATCATGTACATTGACTTGAATGAGTCTGGTACAACAGGCGGAAGCACGGAGACTTCACCAACTACAGTGGAGCAGGAACCTGTCCGAGGCCTTAAGCTTGTCATATCAGCAAATGTTAGATTGCCGGACAGATGCGCGGCTGGGGAGGCTTATTATTGGACATCGGCTGTGTACGACGGTGATGACTTGGTGTACATTTTCTGTGCTTACATCGTGCTGGTTTATCAGCTCTCCACAGATCAGTTGGTGAATAGTGCACGGTGGATTGCGGGATGGAGGACCACGCCATGGATGGCGGACGGAAAGATACTCGCCTTTATGTGGGGCTACGACGAGGAGGTAGGTACCGCGACTACAGACGTTTGGGAAGGTCAGACGAATAATCTCAGTGACTGGACAAACATATCAAGCTTACCCTACGAATGGCACAGTGGCGCAACTGTGTGGAATGGAGCCGACGACATTTATGTTATTTACGCCAATGGTCCTAGAGACATTAAAAAGTTTTCCATTACTGATCACACGTGGACCGACTCGGTGACATGGCCTGAGTGGAGACAAGAAGTTGGTGCTGTTTGGGCAGGCGAGGAGAACGGGGTTTTCATATTTGGTGGCCGTACACAAGGAACCCCCGGTTACAGCCACGATATTTTAAATTACGACCCGCAAGGCAACAACATCACGCACCATGGTTACCTACCCATCCCCGTGTCCAGCCCAGGCGTCGTCTGGACGGGCAAGTACGCGTACCTTACGTGTGCGCCAAATCTGTACTTAGTGCATGATACTTCGAAAAACTTAATCCGATTCGACCCAGTGCTCAACAAAGCTGTCGTGGTGCCCGTGGCAGGTTGGGATTTTCCGTGCTATAGCACACCCTCAATTTACTCGGCCAAATTGAACCGTATTTACATGTTTGGTGGAACATATGGCGATCGGGAGCAGCCGCTCATGTACATCGATTTGAACGACGAGGAGGATTCCACAACAACACCAACAGAGAGGTCATCCACTTCGTCTGTCGCCGCAAGCAGCACACTTGAACCACCTTCTTCTACGACGGAAATGAGATCGACCACGACGATTCCGGACCCAAGTAAACCAGGTTGCATCGCAGTAGACAAGTACGGGACGCTGTACGAAGCTGCCGTTGGCCAGACGGCGAGTCGCCCGTGTCCGGGGCTGTCAAACGGGACAGCGACATGGTTCTGTATGCCAGAGGACGTCTTCGATGGCGAGAATCCAGATTACAGCACCTGCACAAGCCTGTGGCTGATCGCAGTGGCGGACAAGATTGAGGTAAGCCGCACATAGGTTGGCAGTGTCAATGTCCAGCGTCAGCGTTCAGATATTTAGGTGAAAATTCGAACTCATGTTCCAGATTGACAAACCGATAAACTCAACCGAAGCCTTCGACCTACTCCATGAAATTCAGCGTTTCCTTCTTGAGGCAGCGGACCCCAACAGCGGAGTAACGTACTTTGGCCATGAGATCAAGTTCTTGTTCCATATTGGGGAGACTATCATGTACCTGGTTGCGCCGGAGACGCAAATGTCAGACTCTGAGCAACTGACTGGGATCACTTTCGAGGTGTTTGACCAGCTTCTGAAGCACGGGAGCCCGTGGGAAGAACTGACACAGGTGAACAATATAAACTTCATGACCCAGACGCATTACCTTTGCTACCTGGGGCTGGGGCTACATGACACAGGACGCACGCTGTAATCCTTGAGTTTATTTGCAGAGAGGCAAAGCTGAGACTGGTACAGTGTTCATTCAAGCATCGGACAACACAGCACTTAGGCTGGGGCACAGAAAGGAAGCAGCAACACCGACGCCCGGTGGCGGCTACAGAAAAGCTTTTCACGGCCTTGCACAGTTTGAGATCATGTCAGGAACTGAGCCATTGCCATTGGATGGCAATGGAAACGGGGAACAAATCACGTTTCCACACGACTTTATGAACTCCAGGCCGGACTCGTACATTGAATTGCCATCGGATTGGGCCAAATACTTCTCTGGACAAGAATACGTCGCCTTTGCCGGTCTGAAGCTCAGCCATGTCAATGCCACCGCCTTGTTTCCTGCGCCTGCACCAGAGCCCTCGGACGCCGCTGCCTCAATCAAAATACTGGACGGGCCCTTGATGTCATTCACGTTTGGCACTCCAGAAGATGCCATCCGCGACACGGTAGCGGAGGCAGGCGTCAACTTCACTGGCCCCGGAGTCCGCATCACTTTCCACCATGTCGTCACTGCTTATGGTCCTGACCGAACGCAGCTTCGTCGAAGACTGCACCCTGGCGAAACACCCAAGGCCGTACTGGGGTCAGGCGTCTGTGTCTACTGGGACGCTGCCGAACTCGTTTGGTCTCCCGAAGGATGCAAACTAGTCTCCTCCAAACCCGAACATACCATTTGCGAGTGTAAACACTTGACAGCTTTCGCGGTCGTCATGGACTTGCACCAGTACGTGGGCAAGAGTGTTGTCCTGGAGGTCATGACTTGGCTCCTTTGCCCCTTATCCCTCGTCTGCCTGCTGATCACCGTCGCCGTGTTCCTGTACAGCCGATATGGATGGAAGCCACTGCTGAGCAAACATCCAAGTAACGACCTGACACTGAACCTCTGCGTCGCGCTGCTCGTGGCTAACTTCTTGATCCTGGTCACAATGGACAAGCACGACCTGCACCTTTCCGACGGCGTCTGCACCGGATTCGCCATTGTTCTCCATTACACGCTGCTTTGTGCCTTTGCTTGGATGGCACTTGAAGGCATTCTGCTTGCACGGCTGGTCTACTTTGACGTGTTTGCTAGCGGGAGGGAGCACGAGACCCTGGAGCGGGCTGGAGCTTTTGGCGTGCCCGCTGCCATCGTCGTTGTGACGTGTGGTGTAAATTTCGGACAAGGAGACCACGCCTACGGAAATGATGCATTGTAAGTCAAAACGACTCATCAAACTTACATGCCATGACGGCCATGAGATGAGATAAGACTGAATTTTATGACGGTACATTTATTTAGCTGCTGGCTGCATGGTGGCTACTCGTGGAGCTTCATCGTTGTGGTGGCCATGGTCCTTATCGTAAGTTACAAATTGAATCACTTTCCATGTCATCGAGTCTGCTTGATATTTTGGCTGCATACACCCTTCCACAGTTCAACGCTGCCGTGCTTGTCATGTCAATCCGCAAGTCTTACAAGTTGGAGGAGAACCCGAACCGCCGTCACTCTTCCGTACGCAAACCAAAAACCACCAGCTTCTGGATCCGTGGTGCATTGAGCCTGACCGCCATCATGGGCCTGACTTGGGTTTTCGGGTTGCTCATGCTCGTGGACAATGCAACGGTAGCGAATGTGGCTGCGTATTTGTTCACTGCATCAAATGCATCGCAAGGCATCTTCATCTTCGTGTTCCACATTGCGTCCAACAAGAAGGTCCGCTCGCACTTCCGGTCGTTGGCTTTGACTACTTTCACGATGACGAAGACGACATCTGGGGTTGGAGACGCGACGTCAAGTGCTGCTGCTGCCACCGCCGTGAAAGGAGCCGGGAGTGAGGTTCAGAGCGTTCAGGACGACGACGCCAAGAATGGCCAAAGCAAGAAAGCAACATTGGTCACGTCAAATTCATAATGGACCTCAGATTGGACAGTAGACAAACGATTCGAAATAAGTTATTAATTGGATTTATTAATATCTTCAGTCTATTCCTTGATTTTTTTTGGAATTTAATTATAATTCTGGTATTTTATTTACACAACCATGTAATTCAATGACAAAAAGACTAAATACAGGTACAATTTGAATTAAGCGATAGCCCATTAGTTGCTGAGTTCTTGGAACTTAACGTTGGCCTTCAGTATCAGAGCCGTTGAGATGCGCCGGTTGCTTGACCAAAGCTCCCTACCTGCCGGCTTATGCCTATCGCCAATTGAGTAGAATCAATTCGCTTCTGACGCCCACTCCTTAGCTTCTGTCCATGCAGCAAGTTCTTGTCGATTCAAGTTTAACTCGATGGGTCGATGGTCCAGATTGAAGCACATGGCTTGCGCGCCTCTGAGAAGGTATCCTACACGATCCGGTGACAAACCTGGTCCAATTTTGTTTAGACCACCCGCCGAAAGTGCACCACAAGTTGACCCAGATCCTTCGGGGTAAGTATGCGGAGCACTCTTTCCACCTACTCAATCTCCGTACGATTCGGCGTATTTCGTAGCTCGATGCCTCCATTCGCAGCCATTATCATTGGTCAATGTTCTTGGTGTACAATTTCCCCACTGATGCGTTCAATATAGATTTCCAAGAACGGGAACCATTACTTCGTTGAATTGTATCCGTCTTTGGCGGCTGTCTCCTCATAAGCGTCCTCAGAGAATGAATTGAAAATTCTTGGCCAAATCCAAAGTCGAATCCCGCTGCTTGCAAATGGATAATTTAAACCGAGCGCCCGCGCCCGTGCCTTCGAATGGACGCGCAACCGCGTCAGCTTGTCCACAGCCCTCAGCCTCGGCCGACGAGTCGCCGTCGCATTTGGTGTCGCCTTCCTCAACACCCGATTCGTAGCCTACGCGCCCTCCGATTTCAGCCCGATGAAGTACGGCATGGCGCTCCACCTGCTGCATCTCGTCTCGATCGGGGCGACGTTCAGCGCTCAACTCACGATGCTCGCGTCGGTGCAGGAGGTCACCTTCCTCGTCAATCAGCTCCTCAGCTGGCCGAGCCCGCGCCCTGCTGGAGCCACAAACCGGCGAGAGAAGCTGTTGCTCCTCCTCTCGGCGACTCTTTTGGGCTGCGCAATGGGGCTGTGCGTCGTCCTGCCCAACGACAAGCACGTTCTTCACTCGCTCGTCCCGCCCCGATGGGCGTCGCCGTACAGCCTTGCCTTCTTCACCGCCCTGCAGGCGTACACGGCGGCGAAGTGCGTGGTCGAGACGGGGTTCCTCGTCTACGCGGGTTTGGCGTACATTTCGACTCACGCGTATTTGCTGAGGCGTGCAGGCTCGTCACCGTCACTTTTGCGCCAGCTCCTCCATTACGCCCTCCTCAACATGATGTACAACAGCGCCTTCGGCCCGTATCTCTACCCGTACGTATCTACGTACAAAACCGCGATGGAGGACGGCCTCTTCTTCGCGTACATCGTCGCGATTCAGTGTGTCCCTTTCGTTGTAGTACCCCACCGTCCTTTGCGATAAGTGGAAAGACGTGCCCAGGTCGACGAGATTGGCTCGCCTTGCTCTCGGGATCAGCCAACTGATTAAAGGTTGTACATCTGTCAACTGCACTCACTCCAGTTGTCGTATCCATCGAGTCAGTGTTCACGGTGAACACTGTGCAATGCCGGTCCGTGTTATCTGCCGATTGGATCATCAAAGGAAGATCCAACTCATGTGCTCGAGCAGTCGTTATCGGACAGCATAAAATGCCCGTCGTATGTCGTACACAATATGCAATACGCTGTGGAGTGACGAATTGTGCAGCCATTACAAGATCACCTTTGTTTTCTCGGGTCCTCGTCGTCCAGTACAACCACAATTCCTCCAACCGCGATGTCTGCAAGGGCTTCTGGTATTGTAGCAAAATTCGCCATGCTGCTCCCGACTGTTCTAAATTGCTGCTTCTAATTGCCAATCTATGACTGACTGACACATGAAACAATAAGAATTACGTGTTCATCATTTGTGTGGTCAAAAGATATGCGGCATCCTGCGCAGGAATACCACAAAACCTTTGTGCAATCATGTGATAAGCATATTTCCATGTATTTGCTTTACTTATCAGTAGAAGCTATGTTGAATTATTCAATCGAATTGCCAAACCCCAAGAAATTGCTTTGCACAAGGTCGAGGTTGAGCCGGCTTAGTTGATTGAATTTCACCGGCAGATAAGAATCAGCAATTTGTCAAGCAAATCGGTTGAAGCAAATTGCCTTCATAATGCAAACCTTTCACGAAAAACTCTCACGATTAAACTTCTTGTTTTTATCGACGCCATTTCGCACCGACGACTGTTGAAAGTAATGTGTTCACAGAACACAATCTCGTTGCTAAAATTCGTGGATGACATCAGCTACAAGCTGTGCTTTCTCCCTTTTCGTATTGTCGTGCTGAAAAATGGCCAGCAGGCGTCTGTCGAGTATTGCCGGGACAAAAAACGGCAACTTCTCTGCAAGATCACGACTGCGGGGTCAATCTTGGCCAAAATGGTACTCATTTACATTATTGGGCTGCTCTATCACCTGAGAAATCATCACGAGCTGCCCTTGACTGACAGTGTCATGTACTACAGTCTTGCCGCAATCGAAAGCATGGCATTTTCATATCAATGCTTTCTCCTGCTCAATGCGAGGACGTTTTACGAGATTGAAGTCGCGTTCTTGGGTCTCAATTCAAAATTGCATCTACATCAGCGATCACGGGCCGAGAAGAAGCCTGATCGGATTGACCTGTTCCTCCTGTTCTTCATTGTGGTCATATTCTTTGTAGTACTCTGCGTAATTCCAATGGCAGTCTCTGTAATTCAGTGGGAAATTCATTTTGCTGTACTACTCAAAACAAGGTGGATCATTTTAAATGTGCTGACGGCTATCTTTATTGCTACAGTGGTCTTCTTTGATTGGCTAGCCATCTTTCAGTTTGTTGGTTGGTTCCTTCTGTATGTTAGTTCTGTTTGTCGGTACCTGAAGCCTCTACGGTGGTCCTCTGGCTCGTCTTATCAACAAAAAGAACAAATGCTTCGTGTATACCGTGCATTGCAAATCATGAACGTCTTGGCCATGTCACTCAAGCATATGGTGGGCACTTCAATCCTGACAGGAGCCCTCATTGAAATATTCGCCTTATTTCTTGCACTTGGGTTTCATAAACAACTTGGCCTCTTTACAACGTGTGCTGCTTGCATTATGAGCTTAACGACCATCGTATTTCTTGGTGCATGTATGCAAACTGCCGGCAAAGTCGGTGAATTATCTGCACGGTTCTCGGAATCTTTTTTACGAAACGATATGGGCCTTCAGAAACATCAAAGACAACGTTTTCGTGCATGTCGACCTATGCAAGTACACATTGGGATTTTTGCCACGGTGAAAAAAGAGTCTTTTGGATCTCTCATGAGTAATGTAGTGATTGAATCTGTTGTAGACCTCTTAATGATGTAAGAATTTCATATAAATTGTAAAGCAACTAAATTCTGTGTGAATTATTAATTCCCAAGATGGAATTCTTGCCCTTCAGGAAATCAAATTGAACTTGACTGGTCACGGTTGCTAGTTTCATACCCTTGCTTTCACAAAAGGCTTTCGAATCGTCCCAAGTTCTCTGTAGGACAAAAACTAAAAGTTAATTACAATACCTGATAAGAATGAAGGGCATTATGATGGGTTGAGGAAAGTGTTCACTCCACGTGGCCATTTTGTCCGTTGTCAACTCGCATCCAACACAAGCACAACAACGACCACCGTGGAGCCCGTGACCACCACAGAACTCGTACTGTTGGTCTCATTCGAGTCCAGTGAGTCGTCGACGGTGAGCAGCAGCAGTGCGTCGTCCGCAGAGATAAGCACAAGCACATCAACATCGACGGCAAAAACAACGACGACGATCGTGTACGAGTAGAAGACGGAGATCTCTGTCCAGGAATCGATGCGGCTCTACGCAGCAGAGACTCAACGATGGGCATGATCCAGTGCTTGGGTCAACAACTTGCTGGACAGCTGCCTTCACACGACGCCCGGACCCTGCTGCTACTGCTCCAAAATTTCCATGGCAGCGAGATGGGCATGGGCCCCGGTTCAATCATCCTAACAACCTCAAACTGCAACGCCCGAATCCAACCATCAATACATCAAGTACTGCTTAATTACAAGCATATTCCACATCCCAGCCACTCCCCGCTGGTCCACCCACTGTAAGGGTATCGAATCAAAGCCATGATCCAGCATGAGAAATACGCTGGAGTTGGAAGGGGTAATGATATCGGACTCGTCTTACTAGAAGATGGGCATGAAGGTGGGTCTTATTGCACTGTCTGCATTGGGAGTCAGGGCGATAGCTGCATAGTGAGTGGGTACTCGCACCCTAATGAGGCTACCGAATCGGATGGGTTGTTGCATGAAGCTGTTCAGGTTATCCTTCCTCGCTGCGGGAATGGGCGTCTTGTTTGTGGGGCTGGGCGAATCAAATCAAGAGTTCCTCGACCGAAGTTGGATCTTTCAAAAATGGGTACACTTTACTCTACTGTAATTCAGCATATAAATTAAAACAAAAACTCAAGTTTTGCTTAGATAGCACGAGGAATCGACTGGTGGGCATTCACAAGGTCCACAAATTGTCCCAGTCTTCCAGCCAAGAACTCGTTCTGGCGCAGGTCTTGAGCTACTGACTTGTAGTTTAGAATATGTGAACGGAACCTGCCGGTGTCGACCGCTCTGACTGCTTTCGACCTGATGCCGGGTTCACCATTGGATCCAGGGAGGCCATCGGGACCTCTGCTCGATGCTGGGGCAGGGATGTAGGTTTGGCTTAGGATCTTGCACCACTTTCCACTTGCGCCGGCTGCATCGTCGACGAACATGAGGTTGGTGTCCCCTTCTGGACCGCCTGGCCCCCTCCCACCTCCAGCGCCAGGCGCGCCCGTTGCACCCACATTCTATAATGTGCCGGATTCAAATTTTCGCGCTTTTCCTAGATTGGCGTGGTTGGCCGCACGGGTGCGGGCAAGACCCCGCTCACTCTTGCCCTCTTCCGGATAATCGAGCCCACAAACGGGGCTATTTACATTGACGGTGTCGACATCTCGCGACTGGACTTGCACGACCTGCGCAAAAGGATCACAATCATCCCTCAGGCCCCTGTACTCTTTTCGGGCAGCCTGCGACTCAACCTGGAACCCTTCGACGAGCACTCGGACGACAGTGTCTGGGCATGTCTGCAGCTGGCGCATCTCAAGCCGTTCGTGTCCAATCTTTCCGAAGGGCTGCACTACGTCGTGAAAGAGGAAGGCAAGAATTTCAGCGTCGGTCAGCGGCAGCTGGTCTGCCTTGCTCGAGCCCTGCTCCGCAAAAAGCGCATTCTGATCCTCGACGAGGCGACGGCTGCAGTTGATCTTGAGACGGACAAACTCATTCAGGCAACAATCCGGCAGCAGTTTGGGGACTCAACCGTGCTCACAGTCGCGCATCGCCTCAACACGATCGTGGACTCGGATAGGGTGATGGTGCTGGAGAAAGGCTCAATCAAAGAATTTGGATCGCCCCAGAATTTGCTAGCTGACTCGAGGTCCACGTTCTGGAGAATGGCGCAGGACGCCAAATTAGTGTAGCCGTCAGAATACCTATGACACACATTAAATACGTTTCACGTATTTCCGTTTGCCGAGGTGACCTTAAGCTTCATCATGGGAAGTTCGTTCAGACTTCTTGTTCACGTGACAAGAGATGCTCATCTCTTTTATTTGTGCAGGGATTTGAAATTTTGAAACTGGAATTTGATTGGCAAAACGAAATTCGAAGCCGAACTTTCTTGAAATTCAAGACTCGTATTTTCAGCTAGTGAACATCAAATATCTTCCGGAAAATGATTTATTTCCTGACAATGATCAATACATTTGCATCATAATTGGACACTATTAAAAAGCAGACCTCAGCATGACCCAGCCGGAAAATTGGGTTGCCAGAACACTTCATATTTTTCGTTGTAAAGGTGGACATTCATGCGTAGACAGACAGCAAGTTCCCAGTCACAGCTGCAACATTCACCTGCTGTTAAGACTGTTTTCCAATTCGGGTTTGCCGATAGACATGGATCGGACGCATATTGGACAGGAGGAAAATTGTATGATTGAAAATTACAATTGACTCGAAATTTAGCTTTGATTTTATCAAAGCATTTGTCGTGTTTGTAGCAGCACCTGTCCAATTCGTCTACACACCCACCCTCACCTCCACGCCGACACCATTGACCATAACCAAAGAAATCCCAGGTGCTTTTCCCACTGCCCTCCAAGTATGTGTTCATCATCCGCCGCTGCAGTGCCAGGCTTCGCCTCGTACGCCCCAAGCTGCTGCTGTTGCTCGTCCCGCTGCACCACACCTCAAAGCAAAGTGTGCTGGCCATCACCAGCAGCGCCAAAATTATTCCTTGTCCTTGCATATTGTACGGATTCAACTTTCAATTTGCAGTGTTGAAAGAATGTTGTTGAAAGAAAGAATGAGCACGACGAACTGAAACTGGCCTGGGAACCTCCTAAGCATGGCCTTTTATATGCCAGTGACAGGTACCCGACGCCTCGACGACTTTGGCCAATAATGAGTCATATTCTGCTAAAAATAGGAGCCTACAAGAGATTAAAATGCCTATTGGTATTGTTAAAAGGCTGAAGAATTTGCTGAAGGCATGATGAGTTAATACAGAGTTTGATGAGTCAGATGTCGTCAGGTCCTTTTTTGTTACATTCAAAGTTGAATTGACAGACAGATTGATTTCATGAGAAAGACGAATGCAACAGACTCTTAATTGTTGCATGAATTCTGTACAAACATACTAATAATTAAATGAAACGCATATGTGCATGTATTCTTGCGAATAAATGAACCCGTGGTTCGGCTCAACTTGTAGTTCATTGGAATTCCCAACGGAAAGTTTGACGCATGTGCATCAAACCACCGCCGCCGCGTGCGGCGGACGCATACGCGCGACCTCCCTTTTGAAGGCCGTCACACCCCCTGCTAGAAGCGGTTCGTGGGGATGCAGCAGCTGCAGGTGCACGAGCGAGAAGAAACACGACTGCGCCCATTGCGACAAGAAATTCCTGCTGAAGCGGCAGCACGAATGGACGCACATCGGTGAGAAGCCGCTGCTCTGCGTCTACTGCGGCCGGGGGTTTGCGAGGTATAATCAAAGGAGCGAGCACCAGAAGAGACATCAGAAAATGATTGACAAGAGGTGGGCGCTCGAGATGGCCGACGGAGAGTCGGCGGTGACGGGGCGTCTGCCGATGGAAAGGTAGCTATTGTGTTTATTCTTCTTATTTGGGATCAAGGTAGGCCACTGATGCTGGCCTACCTTGATCCTGACAAGATTACGCTCAAGTTTCTGGAGTCCGTTTTTGGACATACAAAACCCTCCTTTCTTAGAGTCTGGGGAATGGCGAACACAAACTCCAAACCTTGGACGAGCCTGGCTCTCCTGGAAAAGCACGGAGTGATTCAGTTGAGCAAGCAGTCGGTCATCATCGCTCCGCCAGCGCAGGAAGCAATCAGGTCGACTCTCACCGCCAAAGAAGAGCTCTCTGTGTTTGACAAATTGCGAAACACACACAAAGCGTTGATTCAGAAGAAGGGCGTTTATGGAGCTTTGACGGTAGAGTGCACCGCCCACCGACTCAACGTGCTCCGTCTTGATCTGAAGAGTAATTCGCTGAGCGGCCACTTCGGCCGACTTTGGTATGACTTCTGGATTCGCAGTACGTATTCATCGGCACTCTCAATCGCCCAGGATGCACACGCGATCCTCAAGTCGCGGTTTGGCGAGAAGAACGAGGCGACGATTGTCGCGAAGTACGCAATAGGGACCACTCACTACCTCCTGAACAACTATTCGGAAGCAATTCGAATACTGGAGTCACTGCTTCCGGTGGTCAAGTCTGTGCTTGGTAAAAGGCACGAGACGACAGCCGAGATTCTTTTTTTTTGCTGTGGCGTGCGTACAAAACTGCTGGAAATCCCAAGCGGGCGAGTCACTACCTCAAAAAACGCGACGCTTTGTTCGGGAAGCCTTAGCCAACTTAACCGAAGACCTGAACCAGCATCAGGCCTTCGCCTTCACGCACGCAACACGCCAATTCTCACTATGTTCATTTGTTTATCTTACTACATGCTACTTACTTTCGAATAAATAACTACAGTTTACTCTGAAAAACTGACGACCGATCAAGACCCCGCTCCCCCCATCTGCGACACGCCTCTCGCGGCAAACACATTCGCCAGCGCCCACAACGCGAGCGAGTAACCGACCGTCACGGCGAAGCCCGGCCACACCTTCGGGTGGGTAGGCCCCCAGCCGCGGCCGAGCATCGAGCGAATCGCCTCCGCGGCGTGCGTCTGCGGGACGAAGACGCGGCCGAGCCACTGCAGCGCCTCGGGCATGCCGGCTGTGGGCCAGAAGACGCCCGCCACGACCACCATCGGGAGCGTGATGGCGAGTGCCCACTGCATGACGACCTTCTCCTCGTCGCAAACGGCGCTCAGCACGAAACCCCCGAACATGCCCAGGAACCCTTGCAGGACGGCTAGCGCCACCACACACGCGACCAGGAGCCCCTGCGTTGGTGGCCCGACGCCGTCACCGCTGTGCACCGGCACGCGAAAGACGCCAAAGAGCACGGCGAGGCAGATGGCCGCCTGGAGCACGACGATGAGGCACTGCGAGAGGAGGTGGGCCGTTATTATTTCTGAAGGCGATACCCCGGCCACGATCGACCGCTCCAGCATCCCCTCCCGCTTCTCCACGACGTACGAGAGGCCCGTGATGGAGATGGCCGCAAAGAAAATGACAGCGAGCACAAGCCCGGGGCCGACGTACTCCACGACGAGGGTCGGGCGCGAGTGGCCGTAGATAGGCGGTTCGTACTGCAAAATGCGAAAATTAACGCCTGCGACTCATCTCATACAATGCTTGCATTTGAATTTCCCGGCCTCGCACTTACCTGAATCGGGCCATTGCCCGCAGAGGGCGTGCGCTCACGCACGGCAGCGGCGGAGGAGCTCCGATTTCTGACGGCCGTCAGCAGCTCCCGATACGCCTCTCCCACTGCCTTCTGCACGCTGATTGTGATGTGGCGGCTCGTTTGGTCGAGTTGGACGGTCAAAGGAGGAGGCACTCCAGCTCCAGGCAAGGACGTCCCATTTCCCCTCAACGCAACCGCGTCCTCAGCTGTGTACGTATCCTTGGGCTTTCTTGGCCGTACGCGTAGTGGTGGGCTGTTTGATTGAGCTGTGCCGCCAAAACTCAGGCCAAGCGCTTGACCCTCCACCTGCGCACTAAAATCCTTGCTAAGCGCCACGTACCCATAAATAGCACCCTCGGCTCGCATCACAGCGCTTGCCTCCGCCTCGCTCGCGAACTCGCGTAGACCGCCCGCGAAAGTTTCGCCCGCATCGAGGATTCGCACGAATTCGCAGCTCCAGCGGCTCAGATTGCCTGACGGAGCCAAGCAGTCACGCGCGCCCGCCAGCACTTCGTGGTTGACGACGCCGAACGGGAGCGCCCAGGGCTCGGTCCCGATGGCCCAGCAGCAGAGGAAGATTTGGAGGGCGGGGAAGAGGAGGAGGAAGAAGATGAAAAGGATCTGCCGCCAGATGTAGACAAAGTTCTTCATGACGAGGGCACCGAGACGGGCGGTGTAGCCGGGGTGGGGTAGCAGGCGCGGGAGCGACAGGCGCCCCTTGCCACAAGCCCGCAAGGGTGTGAGAGGCGTGACTTTGACGGCAGGCGCGTCTTCATCGGCCTGACTGAGCACCAGAAAAACCCCCTCGAGGCTCTCCGCCCCGTGGCGGGCCATCAGCACGCCCGGCGGCCCCTCGGCGAGGATCCGCCCGCTTCGCATGAGGCCGACGGTGGCTGCTCCGCGGGCCTCGTCGATGTAGTGAGTTGTGATTATCACCGTCGTCGGCAGCACGGCTCCGTTCGAGCCCCCGCCCTTGACAATCTCGCCGAGGTACTCCCAAATCGCCTTCCGAAGGAGCGGGTCGACTCCGACGGTGGGTTCATCGAGAATCAGGAGTCTTGGCGAGTGAACGAGAGCGCAAGCGAACGACGTGCGTCGCTGCTGGCCGCCGCTCATGCGCCTGATTTCGGTGCCCCAATCAGGCAGCTGAAGCAGCCGCACGAGGAACTGCCCGCGAGCCTCGATGGCGGCTCGGCTCATGCCGTAAATGCGTCCAAAGTAAAGGAGCGCCTCTCGGATCGTGAATTCCCGGTAGAGGGCGAGCTCCTGCGGCATGTACCCGACGGCGCCGCGGAGGCCGCCAGCGTGAGCATGCAGTTCTTCGCCTGCGAACGTGATGAAGCCTGAATCGAGCCGCTTCGTCCCGACGATGCAGGAAAGGAGCGTCGTCTTGCCGCAGCCGGAGGCGCCGAGGAGGGCGTAGCTGAAATATGCAAAAGGGAGGGGTCATTTTAAAGGGAGCTAGGGGTCGTAAAGGCGCTGAGGCAAAGGCGCGAGGGGTGGGGCTCACATCGTCCCCTGGCAGACGTCTATGCTCAGATTGTTCAGCACGGGGCGGCTTCCATACGATTTGTAGCCGGCGGTCACGGTGACGAGCGAAGGTTTTGGTGGAGACGAGGGCGGTACTGGCGGCGCATACTCGGACTCGGGCCGAGGTGAAGGAGGCGGGCACGGCGGAGGCTCCACTTGAATCATGACGGAGGATGAGCTCGTTGGAGCCGATTCGGCGGCCTTTTCCGTCTCAGGTGGACGCAGTGGCATTACTGCATTTCGCCCTTCTGCGTCCTCGTCGCTGACCGATGCGGATGGATCCATGACCGAGGACATTTGAAGAATGAGACATGAAAGCAAATTCAAAACAGCATGTGCTATGCACAGCCGGACTCCGACTCGGTTTTGCAATGCTTGGCCAAGTTTCGCATATTTTTGGAATTTTCGCATGTTGCCTTTTCCCAAATTGCGATATTGCGAATTTAGTATGTCATGTTCTAATTTGGCCTCGTTGTGTTGGAACGACTTTTCGCAAGTCGACTTTTGAGCCGAGTTTTGGGTGAATTTCATTGTAGCGTGCATTTGCATTGAGGAAATTTCCTCTACTGTTTTACGAAGATGACGACGATAAATTTACCAATTTCTGCGCCCAGTGTAAGGAAAATCGAAACAGAAATCTGGTGTGGGTTGCTGAAACTGAAAACTAATCCACAAGATACGCAACTGCTCGAGTTAGCGCACAAGCTGAACGCACGCACGTACATGTTTATTGAGAGCAGGAGCGAATTAACAACGCAGGTGGCCCGCAGTGCAGTCACTGTTCACAGCCAAAATGAATTGGCAATTAAATTAATTGGATGCGGCGATGTAATAAAAATGACGGCCGGAGCAAATCTGAACAGCAACCATAAACTCAGGCGTTCGCAGTCAATTTCAAGGTTATTCGGTCGTAAACTGGAAATATTAAAGTCGAGTCGTGTGGAGGACACCTTCAGGCAAGGGCTCTTCGCCCTCCTCCTCGTTCTCATACTCGATCCGCTTCACCGCACCGTTGAACTGCACTCCTCTGCCACCGCCGCCACCCGCCGCGGGTGCCTGCGAATGCGACAGCGTCGGACGCGGCGAAGGTTGCGGGCTCGGCTCCTGACTTGTCGGCGCCAGTGAGGCGACGAAAGTCGCGCCCGGGTCGTCCCCCAGCCCTTTGACGAGCACCGCCTCCGAGAAACTCACCCGCCTCGTCTGCGGCGGACCCCACCCGATCGGAAGCGCGAGCGGGCCCTTCAGCGAGCTGGCGCGTGGGCGGGCGACGTGTGCGGCACAGAGCGCGAGGTGCGGGCCAGCGATTCGGACGCAGGAGGGCTCTAGTTCAGGCCCGAGCTCGGGTTGCTGTTCGAAATCTGGCTCAGACTCAGAGTCTGACCCTGACGATGAATGCGGCGACGATGGCGGCGCCGGGCGTACCGTCACTTTAGGCGGTGGCTGTGGGCGTGGGCCCGCCTGCGACGGGCTTCCGCTCTTCTTCAGTGAGCCACCTCTCTTAATCTTGTCAAAGAGGCCCATTAGGCTTCGGGGGACGAACGCCGAAGGCGTGCACCGCTGCTGTCGCTGCTCCTGATTTGATTCGGCTTCACTCTGGTTGTCCTCGGGCTCCGGTTCGGCTTCAGGCTCAGATTTGGGCTCGGGCAGAATTTCGGTGGTGTTTCCACTGTTA
Source organism: Mesaphorura yosii (assembly GCA_009869945.1). Classification (NCBI taxonomy): domain Eukaryota; kingdom Metazoa; phylum Arthropoda; class Collembola; order Poduromorpha; family Tullbergiidae; genus Mesaphorura; species Mesaphorura yosii. The sequence continues at coordinate 20,580 of WIXG01000543.1, forward strand.
TCTTTGCCCGGCCCCGATTTCGGGCTGCTTCGGAGTCGCAGTCGGAGGCACTTTTCACTCTCGATATTCGCTGTCGACGTGCCCGTGCCACTGCCCACGCTGTGACTTTCGCTTTGGCCGTGGCTGGCAAGTTGAAGCTGGCGTACGGCTTCCTGAATGACTTCGTCGACGAATTGGGCGGCTGCGAGCTGAATCTGTTGAATGGCTACTGCTGCTGTGGACGTGGACGTATTCGGGCGGAGGTCGTGACTCATACTGACTTTACTTCACTCTCAGCTTGACGTTACGTTCACTCTGCGTCATTGATTTCTTATTCACAGTTCACAATTGCTGATCTTGCATATTCATGCAAGATCGCTACGCTGTACTAAATTAATTATGACTGGCAATTAGCAACTGAAGCAGAAGACGCGAGTCGTGAACTTGACTGACTCCAGCAGCAACCAGCAGGAACAAATCAGACAGCCTGCGTTCGTCCACGTTCGTGCTTGCGAATTAACTGCCAGCATTTAACTGCCATTGCCTTCCTGCTTGTCTTGTTTGTGTTTATCGCCTGCCAACTCGCAGAGCAGCCGCTGCCAGGAAGATGAGCAGGCAAAAACAAGTGCGAAATTGCCAGGTGGCAAATGGTAAATGGCAAATTAGCATCTCGTTAACGAACGCACGCACGAGTGGCGAGCCGTTAAATGGTAGGTAGCAAATCACAATCAGCCGAGCGACCTTCGGATGATAAAAATTCAAGCGGTGGGCGCATTTTCCTTAAGCACGGGTGGCGAGGAGCAATACAACCGCGCAATCAGCGAGCCGGTAGGCGAAGACGAGAAGAGCCCGCCGCGTGACGATCAGCGGGCCCATTTCGACACGGGAGGGGCGGAGGGGGATTTCCCGCCGCCTGCGCCTTCGGCGTCTTTCCTCGTCTGCAATCGCCCGCAGGCACCGCAGCGAGCCTGCGTAGACCTCCGCCATGCAGCGCAGCAGTAAGTAAATGATGGCCACGAACACCGCCCCGCAGCCGAGAACGACGACGTACGTGAGCGCCGTCAAGGCGCGCTGCATCCGCACGCCCGCGTAGCAGGCGCCCACCTCCACGAAGAAGAGTGCCGCTACCACCGCTGCCAGCGGGCGCGCGGAGAAGGCGTTAAAGTAGTTGTTGAGGAGAAGGAATTGGGCGTAGACTCGGCAAGCGCTGCGCCCACCGCGGGCGATACGCCCTATCCACTCGCCATGCAGCGTCAGATAGTCGAAATAAAAGACAAAATGGAATAGCCTCTAACTGGAGGGGAAGATGCACCACTGCCGGACCACGGGCCCAAAGCACGATAGATGGCAGGGTGGGAAGGTGGGACTGTGCCCGGCCAATCCGAGTAGTAGAACACCACCTGAAATAGCCGCAGTTTGGACGCCTGCGTACGCAGGAAGCTAACCATCATTTGATCTCGACTCGAACGAAGTCCCGAGCTCGTGCAAGCGCAGTCCTCGACGCCCCATCTCGGTCAGGACCTGGAGCTAGGCTGGTTTCAGGACACAGACCCCATACTTCTGAAGCAGGGCCAGACGCGATGAGGGCAGCTGCTGAAGGTTCGTAAACACGGCCGAGTTCTGATAGCAAAAGTTCAGCTCCTCCAGCCGAACTGCGCCTCGAATTATATCGCTCAGGAAGTCGCCAGGAGGTCTAGACGCGGTAGCTCTCATCCATCTCGCACCAGTTGACAACTCTTGGAATAAATTGCTGGCGGCTTTTGATGGGAGACTGCCATCCACTCTCAGTTTCAGCTCCTCCAGTTGAGGAGTCAGCTCAACATGATCCGTTGAAGAAGGTCAATGTTTTCGGCGTAGGATAGGCCCAGGCTCCTGACGGAGCTTCCGACTCGGTTGCTGTCTTCTGCTGCCTCCGGTTTTTCAGCTGGTCAGTCTCCATCACGGAATGTCCTTGCGATTCTCACATAGGAATTTGTAGCAATGCGTAATGAGTATCCACAAGTTTAATTGTTAATCAGTGCACTTTTGACTTTCGGGATTCGGTCCACTCACTCCAAGCACAAGCCAAATCACTTACAAAGGAGAAACGCAACTTTTGAGTTTTGTGTCGTCCTCTCCTTTTCTCGCTAAACCGCAAGCCTTGTCGGCTTGCCGGTTGATGCATTTGCATCGCAAATTACTAACTTCAAGATTAGGACAATTAGGATCACACATTGCCTGTTCCATGGTCTCATCTCGTTCCTGCCCCCATCTGCAGGAGCGGTGGTAGGCTGACGAGCACGGAGGCAGCGGTCTCTCGCAAGTCCGTAAGGAAACCTCCCCCGTTGCTATTCGCACTGCTCAAGTCTTCACAAAGCACACGAACCAGCAAAAATTCATTCACTTTGCACTCTGCCTTCTTATCTTATCAGCGAATGAGAGTAGAGCGCAGTCGACCGCATTCTTACAGATGAGAAGCACACCGTTCCCTGGTGACTGTCCATTCGCCATTTTGCAAGTCCATTCGCAAATCACTTCAGAGTAGAAAACCCCACCGACGACGCCACAAACAATTTACAAAATGGCATTCCACGTCGGGTCGACACTTGTACGCATTGAACCCAAGTTTTCCTTGCTTTTGATGTGTGCAGAAAATATCAAAAAGTACCCCCACCGCCAGCCCGAATCCACTTGGAATCACGTCCGGTACAAAGTCGGCGAACTCCCACACGACTATTCGGGGCGGAACTTCGAACCATTTGCCATTCACAAGCTGCTGGATGAGTTCCACTCGAACTGGTCAGTCAACGCTAACATCGTCTGCATTCGCGGCCCAGCTGGCTGTGGAAAATCAACTCTGGCGAGGAAGTATGCATTCGACCACTTTGACAAGTACTACTCAGACGTCGTCTGGATCGAAGCACACTCGGTCGATTCAATGCGGTCTTCGTTCGAGGGACTCGCAGCTGAGCTTAAGTTACCAGCAGAGAGTGATACTCGAAGGCTGGTCACCTCCGTCTACATTTTTTTCAACCTAAGAAATTGCCTCTTCGTCTTTGACGGGCTGAAGTCGATGGAGGACTTTTTCCAGTTCAGGCCGCAGATTACGAGTCCACTCTTCCAGACTCCGTACTTGCTGATAACGAGTCGGAGCAGTGGGCTGGCGCCAGATCCTAGAAACGAGCTGTGCATCACCCACGACTCTGCGATAGTACTGCAGATATCCAAGAGAATTGAGAGAGAGAACAAGTCCGGAGCGGATCTTCTCAAAGCGCTGGCCTACCTGGACCCTGAGAAGATTTCTGTGCGGTTCCTCCAGGCAGTATTCGAGCAGATTGAAACAAACGGTGGCGGCGACTTTGAGCCCACTCTGGCTCTCCTGCGAAAGTTAAAAGTGATCAAGTTAAGCGTCTCGTCATCAGTCAACATTAATCCCTCCATGCAGGAAGCCATCAGGTCGAGTCTCACCGCCAAAAAAGAATCCTCCGTGCTTGACAAATTGCGAAACACACACCAAGCATTGATTGAGAAGGAAGGCACTGAAGGAGGCTTGACGCGTGAGTGCACTGCCCATCGACTCCACGTGCTTAGCCTTGATTTGAAGAGTATTTCGCTGAGGGACCACTTTGACCGACTTCGGTATGATTTCGAGAATCGCCGTGAGTATTCATTGACACTTTCAATGGCCCAGCATGCACACGCGATCCTCGAGTCACGGTTTGGCGGGAACAAGAACGAGATGACGATTTTCTCGGAGTACACAATAGCGTCCTCACACTACCACCTGGAGAATTACACGCAAGCGATTCGATTACTGAATTCACTGTTTCCAGTGGCCCAGTCCGTGCTTGGTAAACGGCACTGGGCGACGGGCGACATTCTTCGATTGCTACGGAACACATACTCAGCTGTTGGAGATTCTGAACGAGTACGTCGCTACGACAATGAGTACAGAGACTGGCTGACAAGGCAAGAGTCTTGAGCCTGAAGGACAGATATTTTATTGTACAGACAGCCAAACAGCAAAATTAATTTAATTACTCGCATCACAGTAATAAACAAGATTAACATGACCAAAGTTCCCTTCATGGTCGTCAGTCCAGTTCCTGCTCTTGTCTCTTCAGTCTTCCAGTAACAGAAAGGGCACCAAACTCCAAGGGACCTCGCCCCTTCCGCCCAGCTCCTTCAAGCCCTCCAGCGCGGGATCCCGCACGCACCCCCACACCGCAGCCCGGCAGAGTTCGCTGAGTTTCGGGGGAACCGCCAACGCCTCTGCGAGCGACTCGGACTCGCTTTCGCTCAACTTCGCCCTTGCAGCCAAGGGCAGGCGTGGACGGAGCCCCGCCCGTAACAGAAGGTCGAGCATCTTTGTACTTCCACCGGCACCGCTTCCGCTCCCCACCAGCGCCACGGCGAGCCCCATCGGGGTCATCCCGAGCCGGTCAACCAATTCCGAATCCGCTCCACTTCGGAGGAGGGCTCGGGCGCAGCTCGTTTCGCCAACGGCGACGGAGAGGTGGAGCGCCGTCTGTTTCTTGGCCGTGAGGGCGTTCAGGTCGACGGAGGGCTGCTGTAGTAAAATCTCCAGGCACTCCAGTCTGTGCGGGCTGCGGCTGAGGACGATCCGGTGGAGCGGGGCCTTGCCCGACGCCGTCTCCTGTAGGTTGAGGCGGACATTCCTCTCGATGAAGGCCCGGACCATTCTTGCAGTGAATTTGAAGGACTGGAGGAGGTGCAGGAAAGGAGTGCATCCCGTCCCGTCCGCTTCGTCGACGGCCGCCCCGGCTGTAAGTAGTAAATCCACGAGGGCTTCGTTCACTAGCGGCGCTGAGCAGGCGATGTGGAGTGGAGACCTCTGACAATCGTCCAGCTGGTTGACGTCCGCTCCATTCGATAGGAGGAGCTTTAAAATAGTGAGCGATCCCCTCCTAACCGCCAAATGGAGTGGAGCGACCCCACCCTTCCCGACAGCGTTCACATTCGCCCTGTGCTGGAGCAGCAATCTGCAGACTTCCGAGCCTGCCTCCACCGCTGCGTGCAAGGCAGTCTCGCCGTCCGAGTCGGGCAGGTTGGCTGAGGCGCCCGATCGCAAGAGGAGTTGCACGAGATCGTAGCCTCCTGGTGTCGAAGCAGCAATGCTGATTGCTGGGCGCTGGACTCCGTTAACCTTGAAGAACTGGTCGCAGTCGGCCCCCGCCGAGAGAAGGGCTGCGGTGGTGCGAACGTCCCCGTTCTTGAGCGAGACGAGGAGGTGCGAGTGGAGTTGCCACGGGGCGGAGGGGAGCTGCGGATGAGTGATTTTTATTGATCAGTGAATTGCGAGAAGGGTAATTGGAAATCGAACGGTGAAGTGAGGCTTACCATTTCTAGGCTGAATTGAATTGAGATTAGCTTGGAGGTTGGGTGAAGATGGAGTATTGATCAATTGCTGGAGGAGTGAAGGTTTGAGGCGGAGGGTGGTCCAGTCTGTGAGTAAATGGCAACTCCGGCGCTGAGGACGGAGGAGTCGTTAGTCGTAGTTTGTACTTTAAAGAAGTGAATGCGATTCGAGTCGACTGCGATTTGCCGTGCTGTCGTCGTTATTTTGCTGTTTATTGTCGTTGTCCTATCAGTAGTGTCGTCGTCGTCGTTGTACGTTGTAGTGTACAATATTGACCAAATGGGCAATCAGTATTCTGCAGGGGAAACCAACAGCTTCATTAACTCAGCCACCGCAACCGCAGTTACTCCGTAATCAGCGTATTTGTTTACCTCTCGCTCAGCCTCAGCCGTTCAACTCGGTTGTGATTTGCGATATCTCGCACGTTCGCTTATCGTTGTCTAACGTCACATTCACTCGTCTTTGTCAGCTAGTCAGCACTGAAAATACAGTAAGTTAAAGGTTTATCAGCTGACAATTGACAAACAACCCAAGTCAATAGCCAATTTTGCCGTTCCGCCTAACTTGACTGCTAATTGCCAACTTACCGATTGCCCAATCCAAGACTGCAACTGCACTGATAAGACCTTAGTCGAGTCGTGAGTTGGGATTCTCGGGATCAGCAGCGGAAATGCACGGGACTGATAAGAACTCGCAGATCAGTGAGATCAGCCTCCCTCCCCTCTTCTCCTGTGCCGTTGTATTCTCGAATCGAGCCTCGTGTTTACAATCCCGCTGCGCTGCGATGCTCCTTTGTCTTTAGTCGCTCAGTTTCAGAAACCACAACGTCCCAGCAGAAACGAACTTGGCGGAGGTCAAGTTCAAGGGCTCACTGCTGAAGGCTCCTTTGAGTAAAAACAACCCTTCCTTTTGTTGTTTCCCGTTTTATGTGCTCAATCCAAATCCAGTTAATGGAATGAACACTCGCAGACTCACAGCACTCGAGTGCAACAGCGCACGTGTGTACACACACAAAAGGAAAGGACTTCGCTCCAGCTGCAGCGCAGCCGTAAACAGAATCATCAGCGGGGGCAAAAAAAAGGGTAGACTCGAGGCTCGACTGACTGAGAAGATTGCATAAGAAGCCGACAACAACACGGCCTTGCCAGCAGGGGCAGCCGCCACTTTTTGTACCACACTTTCAATGCCAAGGGCAAGGCCAGGAGCTTGGCAGCAACAGCAGCACGGAAGCAAAAGCAATTAGTCTATTAACTATTAAACTAGGCTTTAATTAACCACTGATAAACGAGTGTACAGCACGTGTAAACAGCAAAGATGAGGGTGCACGCATTAATTCGAGGCTGGGCTGCTGCCGCCGTCGATTTCTGGGGCTGAGGCTGAAGACAATCTTCGTGCATCGGCGCCTCGTCGTCGTTGGCTGCGACTGCTGCTGCAGCGGTGGCGGCTCTTCCTCCTCCGAGGCACGAAAGTGGTGGTGCGACTGATTGTGGACGGCTTCTTTGGCCTCGGCTCGACCATTGCTATCAGCTTATTCAGCTTCAGTCTTCCTCCTCAGCCTCCCTAGCAGCTCCTCCACACCCTACTTCATGTTGAAGCCCGCCATGTAAAGACCCGTGATTTGCTTGGAGTTCGCTCCTGCAGCTGCAGCTTCGTAGGCGAGTGTCTCCAGTAGCTCGAAGACCCGCACAGTTAATCGTTAGTAGTGCTCTGCCTCCTCAGAGGATAAAGCAACCCTCTGTACGTCGTGCGCCCCACCCGGAGCCCAGTACACGGGGAGCCCCTGCTTATCGTAGCCTTCGAGGCCGCACGGGACGTACGAGTCGAGCGTGGAGAAGTCCTTCAGGAGGATCCCCTCTATTTTGTTGTCATGCTACTATGCAAGCGCGGAGCAGAAGCTGGAGAGCGCCTTGTCCAGGTCGGGGCCACCGGGCGGCGTACGTGTCTGATTGCATGAAGGGAGCGGCAGTGGTGGCGGGGACTTCGAAGGAGAGGACGGATTGGCGGAACTGCGAAGTAGAAGCAGAAATGCCAGAAATCGGGTAAGTTTGTAAGTTTTGGTGGCTGTGGCTCTGGCCCCCGAAAAGGCTCACCTCGTCGATCAGCCACTGCTTTTCTTCAAGGTTGGGCTCCGTTCGGATCCGCCGTCGACGGCGGTCGGCTGCTCCCCGAGCATTAAGACGAGGATGGGAAGGACGATGAGGCTGAATGCTGGCGGCCACTTCACTCTTGATCATTCCTCGTTGCTGCGCCTGCTGGCCGACTGACTGACAACTAATTTCTCCTGTAATCGGGAAGCTCTCCGAATGACCCCAAATTGAATTAGCAGCAGCGTAGCGTGGGAAAAAGCGGGTTTGCAAGTTGGCAATCTGTAATTTCTTAATTCTTCTTCACGCTGTACGGCTGGAAACCTAACTTTTTGTCTGAAAGTGTGCACTGTGTGAATTTGAGTGTTTCTTCCTTTGCTGGGCGTGGATGAACTCTGAACTGACAGTTTTTTCAGAACAAGATTAAAAATTAGCGAGCGAATTAGCACATTGTGTGCATTCTGTTACTGGAATTTAGTGTTTATTCACAAACTGCAATGAAATATTAAAGGTTCATGATTCAGTCCTACTCGACACTTCTTCCACAAATGCCTCGTGCTCCTTCCGATACTGATTTTCTCGTTCGTCGTCTCCAACGGCTTCGTACGCACACTACAAGAGAAAAGAATCTCGCCCGTTTCACGGCAGTTTTCGCCCAGGGCGGCCTTGGACACCGGAAGCAGTGACTGTGCGATCCGAATCGCTTCCAGGAAGTCATTCGTAGCGCTTGGGAGCTGCTCGCCTTCGCCAAAGCGGGCTAGGAGAATTTACAGCGCGCGCTGAGCGATTGCGAGCGCCGAAATGAACTCTCAACGATCCCAGAACCTCAAATAGATGAGCTCAAAGTGATCCTTAAGTGAACTGCATGTGGACATGGAGCTGATGGGCGGTGTCCTCACGCACCAAGGCCATGGCTCCTTCGGCGCCCTCGCCCTGGTTGATTCTACTCTTCGTGCGTCGTTTGCATTGCAGCCAGCGCAGACAACTCCTCGCCGGCGGTGGGGCCCGACCTGACCACTTCCTTTCACCGATGGACACGGTGGGCGTTCTTGATTCAATCAGCTTCCACTTTTCCAGGAGGGCCAAACTCGCCTCGAAATCCCGCCGTCGCTCCTGCTTAAACACTGATTTCAGGAATCGAACGGTTATCTTTCTGGGTCGCGGTAAGCCAGCACGCGGAGGAGCCCCGCAGCGAATGCAGATTTGGTCAAGTTTTCTATGATGCCGACAGCCTGCAGCGTTATCGCGGGGTCGTGGACGACACGGATCTCGTTTCTCGGATCCAGCGTCAGCCCACTGCTTCGACCGCTAATCAGCAAGTAAGGCGTCTGGCACAGTGGACTAGTAATCTTCGGCCTGAACTGGGCAAAGTCATTCATCGTCTTCAGACCGTCAAAGATAAGCAGACTCTTTCTGTCGCTGAAGAATTTGTAGATCAACGCCGCCAGTTTTTGAATTTGGCGCTCGACCGGGAGCTGAAGCTCAACAGTCAGCCCTTCGAATGAAGCCCTCATCAGGCCGGTGATTTTTATTCAGAATGGTTGATGCCAATAAAAAGGAGCATCTCAAGAAACCACGTGACCGAGAGACAGCCGAGCGAGGACTCAGCGCTTTTGGTCTCGTTTCACAGATAGCGTCGCGGTATTGACTTGCTCGCTCAAAGTTCACAGCACCTTCGTATGCAAGCGGTAGAAAAAAAAGAATATCGCCCGTCGTCCGGTGTCTTTCGCCCAGCACGGACTTGACCACCGGAAGCAGTGACTCCAGTATTCGAATCCCTTCCGTGTAATTCTCCAGGAGGCAGTGCGTGAACGCTATATTGTATTTCGCGAAAATCGTGGCCTTGTTCTCGTCAAACCGCGACTTGAGGATCGCGTGCGCATGCTGGGCGATTGAGAGTGCCGATGAATACTCCCTGAGAATTCGGAAGTCATACCAAAGTCCGTGAAAGTGGTCCGTCTCTCTTCAAATATACTGTGAATATTCAAGTGAAATACTCTTCAAATCGAGGCGAAGCACGTGGAGTCCGTTGGCGGTACAGTCTACCGTCAAGGCTCCTTCAACGCCCTTCTTCTCAATCAACGCTTGGTGTGTGTTTCGCAATTTGTCAAGCACGGAGGACTCTTCTTCGGCGGTGAGGCTCGCCCTGATGGCTTCCTGCACCCACGGACGCATGCACACGCTGACCGAAGGCCTGCTCAATTCGATTGCCTTGTGCTTATCCAGGAGAGCCAGGCTCGTCTCGAAGTCGTCTCGACTTACCTCCGTCTGCTTAAGCATTGTTTCCAGGAACGGCACTGTGATCTTGTCTGGGTCGAGATAGGCCAGCACTCGGAGAAGCCCCGCAGCGGGTTTGTTTGACTTCCCAACTAACTCGAGCACGTTTTCGTGGACGACACGGATCTCGTTTCTCGGATCCGGCGTCAGTCCACTGCTTCGACTCGTAATCAGAAGGCAGGGCGTCTGGAAGAATGGATCTATAATCTTCGGTTTGAACTGGGCAAAGTCCTCCATCGACTTCAACCCGTCAAAGACGAAGAGGCACTTTCTTCGGCTGAAGAATTTGTAGACGGAAGTGACCAGTTTCTGAACGTCACTCTCTGCTGGCAGTTGAAGCTCAGCTGCCAGCCCTTTGAACGAGGTCCTCATCTTCTCCACCGATCCCGCTTCGATCCAGATGACGTTCGAGTCGTAGAACGAGAAATGGTCAAAGGCGTACTTCCGACCGAGCGTTGATTTCCCACAACCAGCCGGTCCACTGACGCAGACGATGTTGGTATCGACGAACCGGTTCGAGTGGAACTCACCCAGCCGCTCGTGAGTGGCGGCTGGCTCGGAGTCTCGCCCGGTGAAATTGTGTGGTAATTCGCTCACTTTGTAGCAGACTTGATTCGAAGTGGATTTGGGCAGTCTCACGGTGGGATAAATGATTCCAGGTCGATGCGCGGTACATTTTGCAATGCACAAGACGACCAACTTTGACCGGCCGCCGCGAGCCGTCAAGTTGACGCAGAACAATGGGGTTTGCATCACTGGATTGCCTATAGTCTGGGCTCTCCAACGACACCTCATTTGGGTGGGATCATCATAGAACCCCACCCCCCAAAATGGCGTCCACCCCAAATTCGCGTCTCCATTTCTCCTCCACCCCGAAAAAGTGCACACTGCAAATTCAACACAGGGTAGTCCGGGTCATGCACTCCTATGCAAAATCCGAAACTGCACTCTGATGGAGCTGACGAGAAATTCAATCTCAAAGTTGGCAGTTAACTTAGGAAATTTAACATTGTGGTAAGTGCAAAATGTGATTTTTTAACTACTTGTAATATCTCTGTGGACGAATCATTTTCATGTTTTTCTAAGCAATTCTGATATTTTTATTGTAGTAACTAATTAATTACGTATATTGTAGTTTAAATGTACTGATTGTGTCTCATTCTATTGTTCATTTTGTTACAACGCTCTATTAGTTTGATTGCAAGTAATTAATAAAAATACCAATTGTGATTTCCCTACCAATTTGGCACATAAGCGAATTATTTTGGCAACAAATGGCAGCTAAAAATTGTAAAAATTGGCACAGAATTGCGAAAAATTGTAAACGTTCTCTCTGAAAACCTCAATGGTCATTACACTAGTTGTTGTTGCTCACAATCACTGTTCACCGACCATTGTAGCACCTTTCTTTTGTTTATCACTGATCGTTATCTCAGAATAGTAAAACAAGAAAATTGAAACCATTAAGCGACTCGATGTGCTTTGTAGATTTGATAAATAAAAAAACAACTGATAAGAACTGATAAGAGATTCTTCCTCCATTGCTTGTTTATTCTGTTCACTCTGGTAGAGGAGGTGGTGGTGGCGTCGTCAATTTCGGCCTGACCACTCTTCGGAAGACTGTTCCCCCTTCCGGGAAATTGACCACTGCAATCAGGCAAATAAACCTTATCAGTGTATCAGCTTATCAGTTGCACTGATTAATGACTGGCTTACATGGCCTGTTGGGCCTGCAGTTCTTCTTCCGAGTTATGACCGCCTTGCAAGTGTTGGGGTCGCCCTTCCTCAATGTGGTTGTTCTAATCTTGACGTTGGTGATCGGGTCACACGCTGACCAGGTCCCTTTGCCATACTGGCAGGGGTTGTTGAACCGGCGCTTTGGTTTCGGAGTGACTGGCGGCTCCTCCCGCTCCTGGAGGCTGCCCCCGTCGGGGTTTGGGAACCTTCTGACGACCTCGTCAGTAGTGTTGGCCGCCTTGCTGTTGACAGAGACGCAGAGACAGACCACCACGAAGGTGATGGCAATTGCCAGCTTCATTTCTTATTAGTTGGGAAATGAATGAATTCCTAAACTTTAAATCAAGTAGAACAAATTCGAGGCATTTCATACTGTGTTGTTTTTAAAATCGAACTGACGGCGAGATAGAAACAAGGAAAACTTGAACAGAATTCGAGCAGGGTGAAAAGCCGACAACTGGTGAACCACCACTCCACCACTACTGCTTACAGAGGTAGGTCATTTGCAGAACCGCTTCTCCGTAGTCTTGTCTCCTCAGGGTGTCTTTAATCCTTGAGGACATCCGCTGCCGAATCGATCACGTCGTGCACGACGAGGTCCCACTTCACCAGCACGATTCGCTCCTCGCAAAGCACGTCGCGTATGTGGATTTGAACTAGGTTAAAGAGAGAAAAGTAAAAATAGAAAATTAATCCAAGTTGACGAATTAGTGTAATTGACGAAAAGGCCCTTCATCGAGCCGAAATGTGTAAAACGAAATTCGGATGGAGATTTGGCCGTTACCGTTTTTGTCCAGGCTGGCCATGACGAATGTTGAATAAATATTTACTGTTGTGTGGTGCGAAGAGGCGAGTTTGTGAAATTTCGAATTGAAAATTGAATGTCAATCAATCGAGTAACTTCAGAGAGAAAGAATCGCTGTCAGCTGCCCTGCTCTGCTTCACGTGATCGGTCGCATGCTTTAATAAAGGCCCGTCAAGCGGCGCTTGGCACATGGCACTCAACTCAATTAAGAAATGATTGCTTCAAATCAATTTAGTCTCCACTGCCGCTCCGGGAATTGCGCTATCTCGCTCGAGGTTACAGACCGACCGTTTCTGATGGCAGGGTCAACGCTCCAGTTAAATGCCTCCCACCACTTTCGCCTGGGCGAAATCCAGAATTAATTACGTACGCAGCGCAGTAACGCAACCCACCTGGACATTATCGCCGGCAATCGCAATCGCAATAAGAGCCAACTACCAATTAAATCGTAATCGCCAATTCATTAGCCACTCTATAAATACGAGTGCGGGTCCAGCGAGGCGCCGAAGCGTAGCCACCACGTCACGTCAGCCACGGCCACGATGAAGTCCATGTCTGCACTCGCCCTCGCCGCCTTCGCCTTCGCGACTCTGCAATTTCAGTTGCAGTCCGCCGCCGGAGACACGCGCCAAGACTTTGTGCTCCTCAACAACCGGATCCTCGAGCACAAAGCGAGCGGGAAGTGCCTTACCGTGTCGGAGGAGTACAAACTGTTTCTGGACAACTGCAATTAGTAAGTAATCTCATCAACAATCTGCTACGTGCCTTATCAGCAGTGCCTTCTGCCTTTCCCGCCCGCAGTGATTTGGAGGAGCCGCTCATCGCAGGCGTTTTCAGTGTCGTCCGCCACAACCGGGGCGGGCACCTGATGCGCTGGCGGACGGGACCCATTCCTGGCGCCATCGAAGGCTGCCTCCAGGCCCTCAAACCGCAGGTGGCCAAGGCGCCCGTGGCGGACGAGGAGGAAGAAGACGACAACGAGACTGGGGACAATGACGCTGTGGGCGGTGGCCGGCGTGGAGAGCTCCGCCTCGTCGCCTGCGACACTCGTGACGAGACCCTCAACTGGGAATTCGAGCGGAACAGCACGTACACGTATCTGCTCAAAAAGTTCCCCGACGGCCCGTGCGTGGCCTCCTCGGCCGCGGTCGGCAGCAGCGGAGGCGTCTTCACGCTGCCCTGCGACGCAGAAGACGCCCGCCAAATTTGGCGTATCTGCCAAGACTCGGCGGATGTCAAGTGCGATACTTGAATCGAATTCATCACATTTCCATTGCGGCAGCATTCAGCAGTTCAAATAAAGAAAGCCACGATTTCCCGTTTCTCGTGCAGTGTGCTATTTTTGGCTCGGCGAGCAGGTTGGCGTGCGAATTCGTGCTGCTGGCTGTTGTGGGAGAAAATCAGTCGACCGAGCGATGAATTCATAATCATAATTCATAATTAAATGCCTGCGAATAGCGAATAAAAGAGTCGTGCCTGCCTGCATCTGTTGATTAAACTCTTCGAAACGAAATTAAGTTCGTCTCGGCTCAATTTCAGCTTTCTGTGCTTGCAAGCGCAGTTTTCGTGAGCCCGCATAAATCTTCTTTTGCTGCCTGCATTAAATGGCGTAAGCACAAAAGAAGACTGTGGCCGTGGCTGTATTGAATTACCAAATTACTCTTTCGGACTCATTCCTCATTCGTTTAACTGAGTTGTGGGTTAACGTATTTACGTATTAAAGTTCTCAGCTTAATTCATTCACACAGCTCAGCCTTCAATTACGTCAGTTAGCCGATCGCTGATTCAGTGTTCAATGCTCAAATCAATGCCAAATCGAAGTTCAGTCGCAGTCGCAGTTTCTTGCCTGCCCTGCGAATTGCGAATTGCACTCGAGTCGGTTTGTGGTTTGACGACGAAAGAAACGAGGAAAATCGGCAAGAAACTAGAAACTCACTTTGCAATTCAGACAATTCAGACTCGACAGTGAAATTATAAGTTGAAACTGTACAATTCGCAATTAATACAATAACTTGGCGATTACTGCAAGTACAAGCAAAATTACGCCCACACCATGGATCCTGGCCCAGGAAGACCCGTCGACAGGCGAGGGTTGGTCACCCAGTCGCAAATCTACCCGAGCCCGACACCAATCCTGACACCCCAAAACGGAGCGTCGGCGCCTGCGCCTTCGCCTTCGCCTGCAGCCGCTACTGTGAAGATGGTCGGCTACTTGGAGAAGCGGTCTAAAATGGTACGTGCCAATTAATCAGCGTATCAGCCGTTCGTTGGCGTGATTACGATTGTTGAGTTACTACTAGAGCCACACCAGTCAATTGAGGAAATGCAAATCAGTGCGAGTGCAACCCAGACATGTTTTGACAGCTTGAACAAACCTTTTCTTAATTGAGCCACTTAACATTTACAATCTGGCTCGTCCTGACTCCGGGTCGGCTCTTAAATAAGCTGCCTCCTTGATTAATGGCACTTATCTGGCTTGTCATGCTTACTTTTCACTATTTCATTCATTACGCGTCGTTGCACTTGCAGATTGGGTGGAAGCGCTTCTGGTTCGTCCTGGACGGGGCTCTGCTCACGTACTACCGCACAAAGACCGATTACGACTCCGCCTGCGCCCCCTGCCTTGGCTCCATCAACCTCGGACTCGCATCCAGCGTCCGGCCACTCCAGGCACAGCGAGGTCGCAGGGGATACCCGCTCCAGATCACCACGAGGGGCCAGATTTACTATCTGGTAAGGAAAATACACTGGAAATTAGCCGCGTCCGCCTTTTTGAACACTTTGTCCTTGGTCACAGAGATCCTTGGACAAGTCCGTGCTAGAAAAGTGGCTCCTTGCGCTGCAGGAGACGGCCTCCGCCCCGCCAGAAATCTCGAGCCCCACCTGGGCCGATCCAGGCGTCCAATTCTATCGCTACTCGTTTGCCAGCGGTTCCCAGTGGGTAAGTTTGGGGGCGGAAGCCCTTAAAAGAGTCCTTGACAATTTCTCCGAGCGTTTGGTGTAATTCGATTATTTGCCTTGGACTCCAGTCGCTAGCCGCCTCCACTGACGACATTTCCGGGTCACTGCGTGACCTCCCCCGAAATTTCTACTTGAAACCTCCTAGCGCCGGCGCGGGCACCGGATTTTTGGGCCCGCCAGCAGCGACGACGACGCAAATGAGCAAAAGCCAGAGTCTGGTGTGCCTGAACGTCTCGACAGGAGGCGACATGCCGAAAGCGACCTCGAGCCCGAGTCCAAAGAACAAACTTCATCCGCGTCTTTCGGACTCCACAGCAGTACGCGCCGGCACCGGCGCCACCGGGCTCCGGCCCGGCTCGCTCACGTGCAGTCCCGCCCCGCCCGCGAAACCCATCCGCCAAGCAACGTCGATGCTGATGCTTCCCAGCTCCGAAGTGGAGGCGGCTCTGCGACGAGAACTGAGCACGGCGTTATTTAAGCGCTCCGCGTCCACCTTGGGCAAGGAAGGCGAGGACAAGGAAAGCGAGCAACAGCAACGGAGGCGACGATCGCGTTCGCCTTCGGGGGCGGCGGTCTACGACGAAATCATCGACTTTGAAGCAGCCTTGCGGGCGAGCGTGCAATCGAGCAGCAGCAGCTGCAGTGGAGACGACAGCGCTAGCACGAGTGCCGTCAGTGATGTCAGCAGCCCTCCTTCGAGCCCCGCCCCGCCGCCGGCGCTGGCGCCAACATTCAAACCCGAAATGCAGTCGACTCTGACTCCGACAACTCCGACTCCTCATCCACACATCAAAGGCTATGGCCAGACCCGAACTCCTTGGGAACTGCGCCGCCGTGGCGAGGTGGCTCAGAGTCGAATAATTTACCACGTCGAGGAGGAGGAGCCACCCACCTTGAGCGGTGGCGGGTCGGACCGCAAGAAGAAAGGGATTGGCGGCTTCTTCCAGAAAATATTCAAGAAGGACAAGGATAAAGAAGGCAAGGATGGAAGCCACGGGGGCCAAAATAAAGGCTCCCGCTCTCGAAGTGGCTCCGCGAGCAGCGCCAGGTCCAGATCGGGTTCCACCCACACCAAAGCGGGTGGAGGTCTCGGTGCCGCCACACGCCAGCACGACCCAGTCATTTCGGGACCTGTCGACTTGCGTGCTGTCGCGGAGAAGTCAAAGCTAAAGCCAAAGCCCCCGACCACGTTAGCTTTCGCCTCCGGCTGCCCACCCGCGCCCGAGGGACGCCTGACGCTGACGCCTGACGGCGGCGGCGTTGCGAGCCCGTTGAAGAAAACCGTCAACGTCGAGCCTCCACGCAGCCCTCAGCTGGAGACCGTCATGGCTGAGCTCAAGTCGAGGGTGGGACAAATCAACAGTAAATCTAACGAAGCTATGTCAACGACTCCAGTCGTAGTGCCTTCGCCTGATATCTACCAGAACAATCTGGGCAAATTCAACCGCCTCTCGGCGCACTTGAACCCGACCTTTGTGGCCATCCTGAATAAGCAGACTCTTATTCCGGAGGCTGGAGGCACTTCTTATGACAATGGACACGCAACCAGCTCCGCAGTCCCACGCTCCAATTCGCTCTCGTCTCGTTACGCCTCCACTTCCGCGAAAGAGGAGCCCCCGCTCCTCCCACCAAAGAAACGGCGGGGCGAACCCACCACACGACCAGCCGCGCCAGCGTACGACGTGCCCCAGAATAATCAGCCCGTGCCAGGCACGGCAAACGACGCGCAGGCGCTCTCACCCACGTCGACGCTATCGGGGCTCGTGAATCTGTCGTCAGTGTATAACGCCTGCAATGGGAATGGCAAAGGAGTCGTCCGACTGCGTGATTTGACGAAGAAGAATTCTGCGCCTGACGTTGTCTTCCCGGCCCCACCTGCCCCAGGGCCAAGGATGTCCAGGGCGGGCGATGGGACAGGCAAAGGGCCGGATTCGGCCCGAGTCGAACTGCCGATTCTCCTTCAGCTAAATATCGTTCCTCCACCGTCTACGCCGGCACCTGGAATCCTCGCTGAGGAGCTGGATTGCAGTAGCTGTGCATGCAGAGACTGGCCACCCGTTGAGGCGGAGACCGACGAAGACGAAGATGTGGTTGACGGACCTCCTCCTCCGTTGCCGTTGGCGCCAGCCCCAACAGCGCACACGTTGCCCGAGGTCCTCGTTTCAGAAACTGACTCCAGCAATGGAAACGTGTCAGCAACGGCTAATTCCGTCGACTTCGACAATCTGGACGGTTTATCGGACGTCAGCGCCGGAGGAAACGGGCGCCTGACGCTGCCAAGCTCAGATTTCCTGGCCACGCACTTAGGCGCTGAGGAGAGCGCCGCGAACGCCATTGTCTACGAAAATCTTCCGCCACTCAAGTACGCGACGATCAACACGCTCGTGACGGAGCTCGAGACTGTAAGCTTGTCTTAATCAGCAATTGCTTATTGTTCTTAGCTATTAACCTGTGTCTTATCTTGCATTCTCTTGCAGGTTGAGGAAATTGAAGACGAGCAATACGACTACGAAGAATTTGTGATTGACGGCTCTCACGTAGTCGCCGTCGACAGACCGAAACCGAAAGCCAGCGCCACGAACCATCGGCAGGCGTTGGCGCTACCGTCGCCCGAAATCATCGACGACGACGTTTTTTCTCCTTCAAGACAGGCTTCGAGGGTGGATTCCGTCCGAAATTCGGGAATCGACGCCCTGCAGCGGTATATTTGGCAGAACTCGCCTGCGAGCGGCAACACGGGGAAGGCAGGTGGAGGCGTCATCAGTCGGCTTGGTCACAGCGCCGCCGTCAACCAATTGCACGCACTCCTTCAGAATGACAGACAATAAAAATGCAGATTGGCAGACTTGTGAAAATGAAGAACTTTTATTTTTTGTTCTCGAGTAAGCGGTCATATCAATGATAATGTGTTACAAATTAGAGGATTTGGCAATGGCTGGCTCGATTCGCTCGTTGAGAGAGTTTCACCTTGCAGAGTGCAATGTTATTTCGCACGGTGACTGTTTTCTGGTGAGTATGTCCAAGCACATGTTTGTAACCGGCTTCAGTTTCCTCCCAGATTTCAAGAGCCTTCGTAAATTCTTTCTTGTCGTAGTGAAGAAAAGCGATTTGGTCCTTGGTCCTCAATGTCTTGGCATAGTTCTCTCCATACATGCTGACGTACTTTGCATGGACGTGGTGCAGCAATTCGAGAGATTGGTCCAACTTTCCTAGTCTGACCAGAGCCTTCGCCTTGTTGTACTTATAAAGCAGAACACTGGGATCCTTCTCTCCGAACGCGCGCTCAGCGACTGGAATAATTTCGTCGTAAATCTGCACTGCCCTTCGACTGTTCCCAGTTCTTCTCAAACAATCGGCTAGTCTTGACTGAATGATCATTGTCACCTCGTCCCACAACGCGACGCGTGTCGCCTGCAGAGTCGTTGTTGTGCCGGTAGACGACGTGGTTGGAGGCTCTTGAATTCGTTCTGTGGAGCCAACAGACGAGTTAGACTTTGATTGTTTTAGACAGAGTAGACAAGGCGTTTACCAGCGAGTGTATTTAGGCCGATGCTCTCCGACCGCAACACGTCCGCCAATTCGGAGCGGGACCCTCCACGGCTGTAAAAGAGGCGAAGCGAGTGAAGGACCGCCTCTTCGAAGGATCCGTCGTTCAGTGAATTCAATGTGTTCAGTGTGCGCTTAATTCCGAGAGCGTCGGCTGGCGAAATCACGATGCGGTCAACTACTTGCCCCCACTTCTGGAGCGCGAGTGTATCCTTCACGACGATGTCCCGAAGGGCAAGCAGTTCGTCCGGGGAAACCGCTGCCATTGCTATTGCACTGAATTTGGTACTTGGCAGCCTCCAGTCTTGCTGAGCCGCTGTGATAAAGTTTCTCGTTCGTTTCTTCAATCTCAGCTCGCAATCTGGTGTCTAGCGTTGTACGGATGTTTTCTAGCTATCCCGCCTGCCAGTTTGCCATGCAACGGAATTCAAGCGGTTGCACAATCGTCGGGTTCATCAACACTGGCAGCTGATAAGATAATTGAACGATCACAAATAAATCGCGAACGACCATTTCGTATTTCGAGAGATGAAAGTCGCATTAATAGGAAGCACAAATGACAGTGGAATTATCGGCACTTCAAACAAAACAAAAGCATTGTCCAATGCAGTTACTGCTGTTGAGCATTAAAAAAGGCTTGAGACAATACAAAATAATTCTAAATCTAGTTTATTAACCCCATCTCGTCGTCACAAGTAGCACAAAATATTTGCTAGGCTATAGTTTATAGCTTAGATTGGAATGTAGACGCCAAAGTTGATGCGGAGTTGTTCCAGGAACATGAAAGTGAGGATGGTTTGTGGTCCCAGGCGGACAAAGGCGGGGATGAATCCTTTGAAGAAACCCAACGGCCCGAGCTGCGCCGTGTAGCTGACCAGGTGGAAGATGCTCTGCAAAAACAACGTGAAATTACCCGCAAATTAGCATAATTAGCTAATTTTACACAGTTTAGCACTCAATTAGGATTGGCTTACTCGAAACTCGCCAGGTTTGGCGTTCATCTGCCTCGTTTTTAGCACGTCGAGCGGTTGCGTAATCAGCGTGGCGATCGCGCCCTGCGAGCACGCCCAAAATGCAAAATCAATTAGCAAGCAACACAGAAGAAATTGACCTTCACTAAAATGAACTTGACTTGACTGAACTTACGGCGCTCAAACTGGCGAG
>WIXG01000544.1:0-40137 GCA_009869945.1 Mesaphorura yosii
GCTTTCTGACACAAATTCGCAATACCCACAAACATAAACGCTTGCAGCCATGTCCAAACAGAAAAAGAATATTAGAAGAACAAGACGTCAAAATTTTGCACTCATGCCTCTGTGTTGCTGTGCATGTATTGTGCAATGTAATGAATTACTTCAGGGACT
The DNA here is from genome assembly GCA_009869945.1 of Mesaphorura yosii. NCBI lineage: Eukaryota > Metazoa > Arthropoda > Collembola > Poduromorpha > Tullbergiidae > Mesaphorura > Mesaphorura yosii. The sequence continues at coordinate 160 of WIXG01000544.1, forward strand.
TATAAAATAATAATAATAAAACTACAGCAGAATTGAATCATTAATGTTACATGGACTCATGCTCGGAGTTGGAGTTAGGAAAAAGGCCAACTGAAATAAAGTTATGTAATTAAAACTTGTATATTGACATCATTGTCATCATCGCAAAGTCGTCATACAATGTGCGAGACAACTTTCACATTTTATGACCTGGACGTCTTTGTGCTGTTGACTCTTTGGTTTTATGTACATTGCGTTGTGATACATTATTTATGAAAATTTCCCCAAAAATCAGCATCCCAACCTTTTGTCGCTAAATCCAGCAATGAAACCCGAAGCTCTAAAAAAAGGTTATTAGATCCATGTTGGACATTCTTTCGACTTAAGTAACATTTAAGATAAAGTAAAGCAGACGGACTCAAGGAGAAACAGAAAGTCGAATGAAACGCTTTTCTGGTCGTAATTCTATCCGCCTTGCTTTCCCTCAAGCTGAGCACGAAACGAAGCCTCAAACTCTTTTGTAGTACGTAAACGATGGACAAAGCCCTTTTGTGATATTGCTGAAATGAGCAATACTAATACTGGGCTTCTTCACAACTGCTGCATCACAAAGCGTGATTCTGGTTTCGAGCAACCTTCTAAAATTATTTTCTTAACGTACTAAAGTTGATTTGAGAGTTCGTACAAACATTTTACTGTTTGCAGAGTTTCTTTCGTAGTTTCAACTTCGCCTACTTCTTGGTGAAACTCGGTCGTGGTTTGGCAACTCCTGGTTGTGGCCAGAGAATGCGGCAGTAAATGTGAATGTAGGTCGGAATTGCAGAAAAGAGTGAAGGAAGGAGTTTAGTTCTAGATCTGTTTCCTGCCCATTTAAACGTCGCTTTTATACCGTAATAAGTTACTGCCCTCCAAGACAGACTTGAGTACTGTGCTTTTCACTTTGGCAAAAATTGCGAAGTTTGCGAGAGGGATCGCTTAACTGACTAACTTGGACTTCAAGAGATGTTTACCGAGTAATATATTTTTAAATGATAAAAAGTAGTTTATGTTATACTATTAGGAGATTACTACAGTAAGAGCGCCAAGAGTGAGAAATAAATGTACTTTCTCTCGCATTTCTTAACTTTTACTCTGTAGCTGTTATTACTGAAAACTACTTAACTTCTCTTCCTGGGTGTGCTGTGGCAAATACTGTCAGAGCAAGAAACCAAAACTTGCAGCCTTCTCATTGCCTCCTGCTTGTTGTTTATTGCTTGGCCCTCTTCTGACTCTCTGTTGATTTCTTTCAAATCTTTTATTTAAAGTCCTTCCTTTACTACTTTAGTTTAGTTTAGCATCGCGTTACTTAATGCAGGGCGATGCCCATGTTGCTAATGTATGCAATATTCATCGCCGTTGGTGAGTTTCCGATTTCCAATTTTTTGTTTTGTCTGATGAGTTTTAGCGACTTGCGGGAGCACGTGACAGTAATTGATCACCTCTCTTTACAAGTTGCTGTTGCTTTTCAAGTTAGCCGTTCGAAACCTACGATTTCATTCATGGCATATGTTTTAAAATTCACAATTTTGTAATTGCTACACAAGTTACTTGTGGCGAAAATTGCTTTCACCACTTTCTAGACGCATGCTGCAATTTTCCTAGTCAACAGTCATTCGAAACATATGTAATTATCAGCAAAAGTAACTTCGCATATGTAATAAGTTTTCCCTGCGCGTACGAACAAGCACTTTCGCAATATAAATGATTGAAAACACGTTTACACGGAGATGGATTACTCAGAACATCGATCAATCGAAAAACGAAAATGTAAAAATACAGAAACTTTCAGATACTACAGGTAGTAAAAATAGTTTATACTTGAAAGGGCTCGGTTTCTCCCAAGAACATTTCACCATCACGAGAATATAAGTATGTTCTGCATTCGCGATTACTCGTTTTGGCGACACGAGTTTGCCCTGACTTCACCAGACCCTTATCGATTATGCGGTAAAATATACTGTAAAAAGGAACAGCGAATACTTGATTGCAACACCTCTTATGCTTAATCAGTGCGGAATCTGGTCATTTTACTGGAAGCTATATTCTTTATTAAAAACACAGGTAGATAATAATAAGACAAACTCCCTTCGAAATCAGTAGCACAAACAAGGTTTTGAGAATACTTCAAATTTATTATTCATGAGACGGTCTGGAACACTTTGGAAGGATTTTCCGACTAGTTCTCTTTCAGTTTCTTAGCATTTTGCTCTAGACAGAGAGGTTGCATTTTGTCTGGATCCAGCAATTTAATTTTAATAAGGCATAAGAATTATCATGGACAATTTCATCTTGACGTTTGCTGCATCTTCGTGCATGAACAAACATTGGAGTAAATAACTGCAACGGAGAAAGTATAAGAAATAGTCTGTGGGTTTCGAATATGACTAGAATCAACTAAATTCGGATCTTCGAAGTTGGCCGGCCTTGGTTCACAGAAATATTCTGTTGATTCGACATTCCAGGAATAGACGTATCAATCCAACTTGTCACAGGTTGAGTTTCTAAGAAGAGTTTGCAGTCAACGACAAGCATTCCTAGGTATTATTTCTTGGAACTTGTGACATTTGGAACGAGCAATATTGAATGTGAGAAGTGACGTCGTGGATGCCTCGTCTGTTGATTTCGGCCATCCTGTCTTTAACTTAATTCTTCACCGAGGCGAACCGGAAGACGCCTTTAGGAGCCTCGATGCCTAAGGACCTGTACACGTGCATTACGGTATCATGCCGGCAACTCCGGCAAGAACAACTAGCAGTAATTAAAGCTTAATAATGGCATAAAGTTTGCTAATTTGTTGTCAGATAATCTTAAGCTGTCTATTCTTGTGACATAGAACTTGACTGTTTATTACCTGTTACATTTCCTTCTTAGTTTTTCTTGCTTGGCGGTTTTGTGCTCAGCTTTTCTTAGGTTTCCTGCTCATGTCGGCGGACCAATAGTACTATAAACATGTTCTCTTGTTTGTCGAGAGTCGAGAGAACAAAGACCGTATCTAATAGCACGTCTCATTCACTTTAATTTGATTTAATCCCGACCAGGACATGAAACCCTACCGAGACATATGTACACGCTGTAGAGAATTCTGCTTTTAATTTATGCATCCGGTAATCTCTTCTGTAAAGCGCTTCTGTTTTACGAGCGTAAACCTTTTGTTTTTGCTCTTGTTGTTACTCGTGCAAATCCTAGACCAACAGGCCTACCTCTACGGGAATGTACTTGTAGCAATCGACTTGCTTTGTTTGAAAAGTTAATAAATACCCGCGTTCTTTCACATTATTATTCCCTTGAAAGTTTGAAATAAACATCGCCGTTCGCTGAGTACGAGCACGCGGAACAGCCATTAATTGGCCCTAAAACTCAGCCCCTTGCTCTGTTACATTACGTTGTCTTGTTAAAAGTAAATACTGGCGCTTTCGCAAAATGCTGCCAATGTTGATAACCTCGAATTTTTGAAAAACAAGCAATAAAGTAATCCAAATGATATGGGACAACAAATTCTGACCCACATTTTTTAACTGTTGAATTGTGCGTCTGTGTAAAACACCAGGCATCAAAACGACGAATGACCAGAAGAGAAAACATATCATACATATATGGATTTCTGTCATTCACGCCGAATCAACAAAATGAACGAATTGCCGGAAAAGCCGTGTACTTGAAATTGCATGGGCTCAGTGCGGAAACGGAGAAGAGATTCTTCCCTCTTTGGGCATGCTGCCAGGATGACTTGCTAATAATAAGGAGAGTGTCCAATAATAAAGTGGAAGTTGCGTGTCCCTACTTTTTACTACTTACACAAATGCTGAAGTACAATTGCCCATCGACCATCTCACAGAGTGAATTATTTCAGTCTACATCCGTTGGCTTCAGATAAAAGCCGTTGGCGTATCGGTTCGTGTCGTGGATGTTTAAATTGCGAACAGAATCAGCGACTCCAAAATCTGGGCGAAGTGAAGGCAAAAGTACTCCAATTTGGATTCAAATCTCGGATTAAAATTGGCCACTTTGGAAGGAAAACTGTGAAATATAATTTGTTTAGACGAGTCTACACTTGCGAGGAATTTTGTAATAAGGGAGAAAGCCCCATAAATTTTGTAAATGATTATAGTACAGGCGCCATAAAATTTGGTGTGGACTCGTTGCTTTTGTATGGAATTTTAAATTCAATGTTTTGTGATTGTTCACTGTTCTATGTACGTAGCACTGTGGGATAGCACATTTTCAAGGCCCTTTATTCGGACTTTCAAGACTTTTGAGGGAAGCCATTACGAGGGTCAATTCAGAAATAATGCACATTCCATTTTTGTTCATAACTCCGGATCCAATTAAGGAATTAACATTTATTTTTCAACATTACCTCCCAGTAGCTTCAACGATGCGACAGGGCTGCAATTCCTCTGCTGTAGAAGGAGGGAGTTGCCACCGGAACCAGTCATTTGCAAATTTCTGCAGTTGTGCGTCTGAATTAAATGTTCGGTTTCGGAGGTGATTCTTCACTTTCGGGAACAGAAAGTATTCCAATGGTGCGAGGTCAGGACTATACGATGGGTGGCTGAGTTGTATGAATCCGAGGTCATTCATCGCTGAGCTAGCAATTTTTGAAGTATGTAACGGCACGTTATCGTGAAGAAGGAAAACACCTTCGTCCCATATCTCACTGCGTTTCTTCTGGATCGCAAGTTTCAGTTTGCCCAATTTTTTTAGAGTATGCTTGCCCAGCCAACGGGCATTCTTTCCGGAAATTTTTGAGTAGCACTCCAACGCAGCCCCAGAAAAGAAGACACATCACTTTCTGGTTCGAGAGTTTTCGGATCGCCTTAACTAGAGCTGGAGAACCTCGTGGCAGCCAATGCATTGGCATTCTCTTGATTTCGGACTCATAATGATGAAGATATGTCTCATCGCCCGTGACAATATGGCCAACCTTCCACAACAATGGAGAACGCCGGAATAACCTTTTCATGTATTGAACTTCCATATCTAGTCTATCCACTGATAACAATTTCCGGCCCTTACGACTAATATTATCAGGGTTATCAGGTTTTGAAAATGCGCATTACGTCTGAATTGGCCCTCGTAAATGCTAATTCTTGCACTGGTGAGTAACTTGTTCGTTTTGGTAATAATGTCGAGCAGATAAATCTTTCAGATGTCACGCACTATTGCTAGCAAATTTACATACGCTGTATCTTTCGCATTCACAGCTTACACTAAGTTGTAAGTGCCTGTAGCAATGATCATCAGCGATCAGCGGCGTAGGTCCCTTGTAATTTATTGAAATTGGTTGCAGTACTTAGCGAAAGTGGAACTGGAATGACGTCTCACTGCTGCAACATACTTGTACTTGAGCACGACTACCGAATCACAAGAACTTGAACGCTCACCATCACAGTGCAGGGCAAAGTCAAAACTCATTTTGTTCTGCTCATTCCGAGCAAGTTTACTCTGGTGGGAACTGTCGTGATTTTTCGCGATGTCAAAGTTCTGTCAAGCCGAGTGATTTACTGATCGATTATCTTCCGCTTTTGTATTCATACTTCTGAATCATGCATTAAATTGCAGCAGCCGAGCAGTGAGCTAGTCCTATGTTATCATTATTATCACTCCCGCACACACTAATGAATAGCAGTTGGGAAGTTCAGCCACCTATCTCCTTCTGTTTAATGCAGGCTATTCTAAAATCTTAATCTTAACCAGAAACAGAAATGCAGGCTATAAACACAAGTCGCAACGCACACCGTGCCTTAGCATTGGTCAAACAATCAGATTTTATTAATCCACTAATAATGTCAATCAAATCAATATTCTGTTGACTTTATTCCCATTCGGTATTCGAGCTAAATCTGATGATCTGGATCCACAAACACGTGCAGAGAATACATGCCACGTCCTTTCAGCTCTCTGACGAAATGCCATGAAATCACAATACCAAATGTTGGAAGCCTCTAATTACTTGTAAGCTATTGCCCCGCTCACGAGCGAGCTGAGAAATCGTACAGTCGCCTCGTGTAGACACATCAAAATGCATTCATCTTGGGACATTTCCGAGATAGCGCCTGCCTCATCTTCCTGAAAAGTTATTGAACATTCAAGTGAAGGAATGGACTGTTCGCCCTTAAATTCGATGAATTTGCAAGATTAAATTATCTAGCACTCCTGAAGTTAAAAATTTGCTTAGTTTTCTGCTCAAATTCTGCCAAATTGAGCCTTGAATTTTGCTTTGGCGCTTGCAATGTTCCATCTTCCAAACTGCGTAAATGCTCAACTCCCAAACACGCCCGAGTACGTCTATTGTTTCTGATGTTTCCAACTCGAAATTTTTTTATCATTTAACCTGCATCATGAAATGAAAAATCGCGAATCTTAGATAGCGAAGAAGTTAAATAGTGTTACGTTTTGTAATCTTTGAGGTACAAGACCAAAAAGCATATCCCATGAATGCTATGGAGCCTTTCGATGTGATTCTTGTGCTCAACTCTTGTTCGATTGGCAGTTATCATTAATTCTCTAGCCTTACGACTGGAATAAAAATGGATGTCAGCCCTGAAGGGAAATTAGTCGGAGGATGAACGTTTTTGGTCTGGTTCATTAATTAAGAAATATGTCGCTCCTAATAGCTTACTGGCGTTTTAAAAATTCTTCCCATGAACACCATTTCGCGGTTGCGGTACGTTGGTGCGTAGAATTAAATTAAAGTCGTATTTATTTTACCCAATTTTCTGCACTTCCGCTCTGCTTCGTCGTCGCATAATAATGTAACTAGTCTCTTGACTATGAATGAATAACCTGGTCGTGAACCGTGGCTCAATGTATAATGTCTTCAAGGGCTATGAAGTGGAACCTTCGTAAAATTACATTTCTATTCCAACTTGACTTTAGCTTCAATAAGATGTACGAGGGTCGATCCAAAAGTTTTGCACATTACATATTTTTTGATAACTCCAAAAATAATAAAGGGATTTACTTCTATTTTTGAAAATCGCTTCCAGGGAGCTTCACACATTTTTTTCAATGCTCAGGCAAGGCTGAAATTCCGTCCCTTTAAAATGCCGGAGGTTTTCGCTGGAGCCAATTTTTTGCACATTTTTCGAGATCTTGGTCCGGGTTGAAGATGCGGCGTCTTAGGTGGTCCTTTAGTTTTGGGAACAAAATGTAGTCAGATGGTGCAAGGTCGGGACTGTAAGATAGGTGGTTCACAGTAATGAAGCCCAGGGCATTTGTTTCGGCGCTGACAATTCTGAAGTGTGAGGTGGAGCGTTGTCGCGCAGCAGAAAAACTCCATCTTCCCGCATTTTACGTCTTTCCTTTTGGATATTCTCTTTCAATTTCTCCGAAATATTAGCATAGGCTGTGTCAGGAATTGCTCCTTTGCGCAAAAAATTGACAAGCAGAAATCCTATCTGTTGCCAGAACACAAGGCACATAATCTTGTTCGATAATTTCTTGATGGCTTTTACTGGATCACGAGGGTGCCTTTGCATCGACATCCTAGTTGTTTCAGGCTCGTAATAGTGAAGGTCGGTCTCGTCTCCGGTGATAATATGACTCAGAAAAAATTCGCTGTCCAAACTATTCAATCGAAGGTTTTCTTGACATGCGATTTTTCTCTCTCATTTGGCCCTTCGTGAAAATCTTTGGAACCCAACGCGCGCATCTTATTACTAGTCCCAATACCAGAGTTATTAAACGGTGAACAATGCCATAGGACAACTTTAACTTTGACGACATTTCCCGGACCGTTCTGTCCCTGTTCAGTAGCGACCGAACTCTGTTCATTTTCTGATTTCTTCCAGTTTTAGGGGGTCCTGATCTTGGCTGATCACCAACCGAAAGTACTGTAACTAGGACGCCTTTTGCCGAAAACCGATTTCAAATCGGAGATCTTGCCGAGTAACTCAGCTTTTAGTCTCGATTTTTAGATTTTTATGAATGATCTCAACTCAGTTTTACGATTACCATGGTTGAATATTTGAAAGCGGCGTTATTACAACTGAGCAGCTTTGGGAACCTGAGCTTCTCCTCATTAACAGTTCAACGTTGGCCCTAAACATTGATAACAGCTTCCTCATTCAGAATTTGCGTATCATCAAAATGTGCAAAACTTTTCGATCGACCCTCGTATCCAATAAAAAATTACGCCGCCCGTCGCAATTTGCCACAAATTAAAATGGGCACAGCAAATACCAGTAGAAACTGAATTCTCCACGATGGCCAATGACATGATTCACAGTATGAAAACGCTAACTTGCTTGACTTCAATTATTTTAATGATATAGGCGGTCATAGAAGAAATCGGAAAGACTTAAGAGGCGAATGCAAATACACGTAATGTTCACAGCACAACGGTTAATAGTACACGAGTTAATAGCTATAATAATAGCAGCTAAGTGAATGTACCCAGACAATCATCCTGAAATAAAACGAAACAAAATAATATAATAACGTAATTTACCATTCTTCTTCACGTTAAACTTCACTCTTCGATATTCTGCGAGTGACCAACGCTGAACCGTAATATGACCATTTGCGGGAGCCATTCTTTTGCAGCAGACCAAACTCTCGTTTGATTCGCCTGTGAGCATGTAGAGCTCAAGTTTATCTCAAATGCGGTTGAAGGCGTTTTATTTTAATCACATTTAAATCAAAATTTGGCTTAAATGGAGAAAGTTGGAAACTATATAAATAGGGAAAATGTACGCGCGATTTCAAGCCGGCATTATGCTCATAGTGCATGTATACCAATTATAACTCAAAAAATTTATTTATAAATACGACTCACATGGAGCAATGCTTTGAGAAAGAAATTTCTATTCAAGAAGAATTTTCGTTTTTCTTGGAAAGTTTACGTTTTGTGTTGGATTTCGAATTTAACTTTCTTGCACGAATCAGAAACTTTGTACTCGCTTCTACAAACCATTCATCAGTACAGATATTTATGCATCCATCTTCCATTGATAGTGACAATCATAACTTTGATACACTGCGTTATCCATTCCCATCAATCGAACGAACAGGCGCACTCACACGGCTCAGGTTATTGCGTTCCTGAGTGATGCGATCGATCAAAATAAATATGACCTCCAAATAAATGCCACATCGCACTCGCGTCAAATATGCATGAGGCGAATGTATGACGCTGAGTCCAAACTTAGTTTGTTCGTTGAACTTTACTCTAGAACGCTGAATGCAAACCACTTTGGTCTACAAATAGACCGGTCTTATACTATTTAAAGCTCTCGTATGATTTAGATCGTAAAGTGCTACTCTGTTACTGTTTATTTTGTAGACTATGTTGTAGTATTTTGCCCCGTATTCAAGACAATTCTGGACCTGGAAAGACAATATGATGTACTGGTTTTTTAAATTGTATTGAGCCATAACAAGGTGTTAATTATTACGTGGTCTGCACAATCTAATAATGTGGCTTAAACGTGAATGATTTTTGATTTGGCATACGAAGAAATAGTGCCGCACGAAGTTGTTCTTGCATTTCCCGTTCCTGGCTTGCTGCTGTTATCTCCATTATTCACATATTTCTCGCAATCATGTACTTGTACTGCTCGAAAACTTTCGCCTTTTGCTATCTACTGATGATTTATGTGGTCTTCACCACCACCACCAACCGCAGCTAAACTTATTCAGAAACCGAACATTTTGTGAAGTGAGAAATTTGTTTGCACTTCGAGCAGAGAAACTTGCAAGTGAGTTCAGGCTTTCCAAAGAGCTCTACCACCACTGTGCTCTGGGAAGGCAACAAGTACGGCCAAGAGAAAGCAAAGTCAGCGGAAAAGAGAAAGCCGCATGTGGTTTCTTGCTGTTCTTGTTAGCAGTTGCACTGGTTTAGTCAGCACTTCTTTTGTGCTACGCTCCAACAAGTACGAGGCACAATGCGAGTAAACTATTATGATTATAATAACAACTTTTAACTTTTTTCTCCACTGATTATTTTCGTGTTGTGTGTACTATAAATTACTTTCACTTTGTTTAAAATGGTTGGAAAACGAGTTTCCTGCATATTTTCCCCATGATTATTTTATATTATTATTACCAGTGCCTGCACAGCCATTTCCAAACAATGCAGTGCAACACAGTTCAGGCTGTCGTGCTTTGGTTTGGTCCGCTTTGTACTTTGTACTGAACTTTCCTTCCTCTGCTTCTGTTTCTAGTCGGGGTTTACCTCGTTTATCATTCTAAATTGATGTTTGTGTGTTTAATTGAGTATGTAATATTGTGCACATGTGCCTGGTCGTTTTGAACTTTTCAGTTGATCCATTAATGTATCTACATGAATTTGAATCAAAATGTACGAGAACGATCGAAATGCTGTGTTGGGAATTTCAATTTCAGAGACGGCTTCTTTGAATGAAAAAATTCAAAGTTTCTCTTTGAATTTTCTAATGAATTGTGATGGTATGTGGGTGTTTTACAGCAGAATTCACTTGTCCTCCTACATGACTCATAAGCTTGCTACTCGGTTGCATTAATGTGTTAATTGACAAATCTTGTACAGCTTTCTAGAAACGCAGGCGGTTATAAATTAAGTTGCCGTTTCACGTGCGAGGTAATTAATAAAATGCCATAATTTATTCTTGCTCTGCTATAAATAACAGTCTTTGCTCCATGTTCGTAATTTACAACACTTTGGAATGGTGTGTCGCCATCGTGCGATGTGAGTATGAACATGCAAATGGAATGGCTACGACCACCTTCGTCCCGCAGTGTCAAGAATAATAAACGTCACTTCTACTTCTCAGGCTGTTACTTGTTTGACCGCAAATGTGAATCGAAGGCGAAACGTACTTAACGGCTCAGAGTGCGGATTACGAAAATTCACTAAATATTTCAATAAAACAGATTAATAGCATGTTTTGTGCAGTTAACTATTCGTACTTGTCGTACTTTAGGCGATTGTCGTGTCACATGCTGTTTATGTTCTTGTTTAATATTATCAATTAAATCATTAAAGAAATTTGGACTTTCTCAAGCCAAGCGAAATTGTGCAGTCGCCCTTAATGAAAAATTTCTGTGTTAGAGAATCTTCTTGCATTTTAATTTAACCTTTTTACGGGACAGGTCATCATGCATTTGCCTTAGGATTAATCTTTCACATACTTTCTTCTTCCGGCAGTTGATATTGAAGTGAAAGTGCAAGATCGTCGTGTAAATTCCACTTTTGTTACAGGTGACCGAGAATAAGATATATTCTTTTGTATTAAGCTGAAGACGAGATGAAGATGGCTTGGATGAATGTGACGAGAAGAGAACAAGGACAATCTTTCTTTTGATTTCTCCTGAGAAGGCAATGGTAATAACGCATAGCAGGGACAGTGGCAGCACAAGAGTCAGAAAGTGGAATGGAAACGAACGGAATTCTTTTCAAAGCAATCTAAATGCTAACTCAACAAATATAAAAATTCTAAGTCACAGAGCGAAAACATAAAAGAAAGAAATGCAAATATTCTTTATGAGGTGTATATATAAACTTCAGAGTGTCGGGGAGGATCAAAATGAAGTTGCCAAGCGTTAATCAGAAGAGTGGATATATGCTTCTGATTCCAAAGAGAAAGAACTTTCATTTCGGTTCATTATGAGCTGGCTTAGGTGACTCAGTCCAACGTACGACTTCCGCAGGGGTATTAAGGAGCATATCCATTTATCATGAGTATAATTTGGAATTATTATTTGCATTTTGCATATAATTTTCGAAAGGAGACAACAGGGACTGCGAAGCAATGGTCTTTATTAAGTTTATCCCAGAAGGCAAGCCCAGTCAAGTATTGCGTTATCGTTCGCAAAGTATCCAATTTGAGGAAAGGAGCGATGCATTCACATTGCCTCATATTGTGGGAATGGAACGACGTGCAAACGCGAACGTATAAGCGGTGATGCAATGCAAGAACATTTTGGTTCATGATATCATCTTGTCCGTCATCGTTTGAAGACGAAATGACACACGCTTGGCATTTAAGGTTGATGATGCATGCAATATGATTATTACGATTATGGCCGTCACAAACATCGACGTGAACGGGAGAACCCACACTGAGAATCAATCGGCTGACGCAAGGGTACGGACGATATAATTTCACAATTGCGGTGAAAGTTCTTAACTTAGAGACATCGTGCCCGAGTGAGGTCCGTTCATTGCACTGACCGAAACTCGTGCAGGGAGTCATTGATTAAATTTTGAATGACTTTGGAAACAGGAGTATTGATTTTTTCCAATTTTTCTCCCTGATTTGTGGTACAGTGAGTGGTTTGCACAATCACATTAAAAATTAAGTGGCCGTTTATATTTAGCGGAGGAGGTTTAGATTGAGAGAGAGATTATGGACACGAATGCGGTCGCCACACAGGACGCAGCGATGTCAGAAATGGACAGTTGAATGGAGGTTAAGTGATTATGACCTTCGAAATTCCGTTCTCTGTCACCGTATGCATGCATATTCTGCGGAGTCAACTCGGCTTCACGATAATTCGCTATGACAAAAATACAATTGCTGCCGTTTATGGAGCTATCTTGTACGAAGTCATAAAGCTGTGACAAGCTCCAATTTACCTACTTCAAATGTCAGCTTTAAATGATAATGATACTTCCCTATCGCAAGATATGACCGCCGATCTTCCAATTTGTTTCTCCATTCATTATTTCGCAACCAGAACTCGTACACAAAGACGTGCAATTATTATGTTTTGCCAAAGCACGATCCTATGACCTCGAGTATAAGTGTCCAATTCTGCGGAATAGAGGAAAGAATTATCCATATCTTGTCTGGTCATGTAGTCTTCGTAGTCCTTGCTTCTACTAAATGCTGCTTCACTTTAATTTTCCTCTTTCAAATTTCAAGTTGCGGTGTTCAGCAACGCGAGTGACAGCATTTCTTGAGGGAGAAAGTCATTTTACGAGAGTCCCGCAACGCAAACACGAATGGTGGAGTAATAATAATTTGAAATTTTTGCGACTTCTCCATTTCGAGATTTCACTACAAACTATCATGATTATTACATTTTATCTACGTGAGCAGCAATCCTTTTCTCATCGTTTTCTCTTTAAAAAATCTCTGGTGACCCTTGACTTGTGTCTTGTGACGAGCGTCTCAGTCTCTTTGCATTGCAGAGCTGTGCTGTTGGTCGGACATGTTCAGATTACAAAAGCATTTCAGATTGCCATCGCTTCGCACGGCACTGTGCCGCACGAGCTCTAATCCTATAAAGTCTTATCTTTAATCATATTTTATTCTCGTAAACCTGCGTTCTGGCTCCTACTCTGTGCTGACTCTGTCTCTGCGATGCGCTGGAAGAAAATGGAATTGTGTATTGAGCGTGTTGCTGCAACTGCCGTCTAACAAAGAAAAATACTTGCTTAAAGCTGCTTCGCTTTAGTTTGATATAATATAAATTGTATTAAAGTCATAGTTGACATATTACGTAGCGCACAAAGAACCTTTTCCCACAGTAAACCACTTTCTCCGTTATTTGATTCTCCTCATTCCTCGCTGCTTTGTCTTTCCTCGATTACAACTTTCGATATTGTTGTCGCTGTGCTGCAGTGCCATTGAGACATGGAGGTAATCAAGTCGTAAAGGAAATCAAAAATAAACGAGAACAAATGCGCTGCAGAAAAATACTACCGCGTGTCACATCTCAGCAAAAAAGCAAGAGGCTTACAGCTGAGGTGCTGCGCTGGGACCTGGTATCGAATAACACAGCACGTTACATGCATGGACGTATTTCCTAAGTACTTATTGAATAAATTATGGGATCGAGTAGTGCCATAGAAAAATAAGAGTGGAATAATTAATGCATGCTGCCAAGCACACAATAAACGCAAGGCTCTATAAATAGACTACTTTGTGGAATGGACTCCAATTCGAGTGCTTTCTCCGATTCCCGTGCCGTGCTGTTCATTATTACGACATTGTTCTAATGGAATCAATGAAGTTCAAAGACTCTCTATGCTGACATTCTCGGTTTGCCTGCTCGTGGTCTCCGGTTCATGCTCACACTATTTGCTTGTACACCCACATTGCTCCGTTTGTCAATTTCGCAATGAAACGTGAAACAACCATCGAAGGAGGTTTAAATGTAAGAAGAAACTTGGCGAAGGCGAAAGCGTAGACTTTCCAATTCTGCACGGCTTGTTTACTTGCCATTGCCATCTTTATGCTACTCCTATCTTTGGCGCATACTTTCTTGCGTGGCATGGCTCGACACAGGATGGGACAGAAGGCAGACACTCGGCAGTGAGAGAAATCGACTTGAGCTTATTTCGCAAACTAAACAGTTCGTTCACAATAATCTTGTAAACAAGGATCACACTACTCATGCCCCTATTCTACCTGCTCATGTCTTGCCTCTCCGTGCTGTTCCTGATACGTACACTATAAACCTGATTTTAATATGCAATTCTCTTATGTACACAAGTCTCCCTGCAAAATCCTCTCGAAAATTGATTTCCCTCTATTCTGTCTGCTTCAAGTGCATTGCTGGGTAAGCGGTAACGTGGGGCCAGGAATGCGTTCGATGTGCATGCAATGTTGCATATTTTCCAAATCCCAACTTCGTGCCATGCATAATAGGAATAATAATGTAATAGAATCAATCTATACCCCATATCCTCCTGGATTCCGATTCCGCCATCAAGTGCATATTGATTCAGGTGTACCATTTTGTTGGTCCGGAAGGCAGTGCGTAAAAATTTCCTGCTCTCAGGCTCATCGACCATTCACGTAGAAATTTGGGAGACGCGTCGCCCTTCAACTGTATCGTATCGCTGAAAATAAAAGTCAATAACTTTCCAAGCATGTGCATTTAGCTGTTCTGTTCCCGTTTCCTTTCCATTCCTTTGACGACAGATGCAACCCGAGCACGTTTATAGTTCAGCCGAAGCAGAGCGGTGGCACTTGTCGGCGATACAATTGCTCTGATGCTGCAGGCGACACAAGTTAACTTCATGTATCCTGATAGAATACCATTAAGGGAACTAACAACAGCCAGAGAGGAGTGCATTAGAAAAACTCACCGTGTGCACTTTTGAAGTTTTAAGAGGAGAAAACGTACCGCGATGTAATGTCAAGATTTCGCGTGAATTTTTCTTCTTCTCAGTCTGGACTCTCTGGCTGTTCATGTCTCTGTCGCTCTACAACCTCCTTAAACAGAGACGACAACGACTCGGGATGGTTTCCTTTGTAGTTTGGGTCGTTGTGAGGCAGTAAAGGAAGTAAAATAATTCATTATGTGGCACACATAGAATTCTGTGCTCACATTGTGCTTCCCGAAATGAAACGTGAGAGTCGAGCAGGGCACACGACGAGAGTAGGAATGAAGATATTTGAGCCGTGATAATGTAGCCGTTGGAGCATCAACGTAAAAGATCTCTTCCTCATTGCACTCGCTTCGTCGTAGCAGGTTGCTCTTAATAGGCGTTCATTTCGATGACTTTCTCTTTGTGCTTTGTTGTTGTCGCCTGCTCCCTTCTTCTTTCCTTCGCTGACTATTAGTGACATTTTGCTGTGAAAGAAAGGTCTTGAAGACTGCGAGACTTGACTAACTAGAAGGTTTCCCTGTGAATCATTTCCACTTGATTCTCGCCAAATGCTCTCCTTCCTTCTGTTTAGTTCCGCAGACAACCTATTTACCAGGAACCTGATTAAAGCAGAATTGAGTTGCACTCTGGATTTTAATGTTCATTACCGCTGGGCAAGACATGGCATGGCAATGGCATTCGTCTTTGATGATTCCGGCAATGACCCCAGCAAGACACGGCAGAAAAAGGCGACGAGGAAACTTCAGCTCGAACCCACCAGTCCATGGATTTATTTGCTCTTATTTGTCTTCGTCTTGCTCTAATTTTCTCCTGTCTTGATACAGACTCATTCCAGCCTCACTTTTATGAGTCACCCTAAAATCGAACCACCCACGTGCTTCAACGTGTGGACCAAACACGGGCCCAATTCATTTCTTTGCAATTAGACCAGCACACAGTGTCTCGTTGTAAGTAGCAAACTCAACAACCACAAAACCTCGTAATGGCATTAGCCTAGTTTGCGCCCTTCAAGGATAATGAGACTCGAAAGCACAATGGACTGACTTTCACCGATCGTGGGAGGGGTGAAGGTTTATGAGACTCTTTGTGAGCTTCATGCAAAAGCTGTGCAGCGTAGTGCAATTTCGACTGTTTGGCTTAATTAGAGGCCTCAGTCCCGATATAACAAGCAAAGGCGGGCCTTCAATTTCAGCCTTTACGATTTTACGAAACTTGATTTCGGTTTGTGCTCTGTGCCCAACTCACAGCATAAATAATTGGCTTCGGTGGAATGAGCATGGTAATAATGGGATACAGGATCGGTTGGCTTGTGTAGGTGAAAGCCATACGTGCACCTGGTTCACTGAACATTTTACGACTCCACTTTTAATTATTACGATTCTGAACTATTTTGGTCGCATATTGCGGAGTAAGTCAGAGATTCCCTTTGAATGGCTTAATGCGTGTAGTGCATGTGTGGGCGTTCCCTGTTAGCTCTTTCCCCTTTACTATTTATAGTTCTTGAAAATTTAAGTTTCAAGAAGGTAGGAGCTGATTTATAGAACGGAGGGCAGAAATCTTAGCGTAATGGGTTCGCATCCATCAGATTAGATTCGGAAGATCTTTCGGCGTGTATTTCGTGTTCCGTGCCCACTGCCAGGCAACCCGCACAGATTTAAGCATTCTTGCTCGGAGACCGAATTAAATTGAATGAAAGAACACACAAAAAACGTAAGAGGATATTCCATTAAATATAAAACAAGCAATAAAATGTACGTACACGAGTGAGGGTAGGGAGGCCGGAGAAAGACGAATTATGCCAGCACGAATGAGCAACCGTCTCACGAATACTACTAGTCAGCTCAAACCGACGTGGTATCATGGCAGGAGGATGGAATCTCTGATATCGTACTGACGGAGCAAGTAGGACTAAAAATAAAAAGAAAATCATGAAACAGGAAATTGTTTCGGTATTTATGTGAGAATACTGCCGGAGCTCTACTTTGATAATCTTTTCTTGCCAATTTGGCCCACTGTACTGAGTGTCATGCGTGGCACGCATTGTGGGCACCAAAGGAAGAGCAAAATTGTTAATCCTGCGTGGTTTTACAAATTGCGAACGAAGTCCGGGAAACCGGATTGGATTCTTTACCTCGGAGTGTTCCATCAACTAAAACCTTGAAACATATGTGATTTGATTCCGGAAATGTACCACGCTGAGTTGTCTACGTTCATAAACTTCCATGAATGAAGGAAAGAATGCGAGATAATAATACGTATGAATGCAGGCAAACTTGAGAGGAACAGACTCATTGGCGCGTAATTGTCTGCTCGTCCGTGACTGATAATTAACTAAAAAGACGTTTTGCCGTGTGCTGTGGAGCGCCTACCATATCGAAACGAATTTCCGCAAGCAAGCACACAGAAGGAGCAGTCCTTCTCCCTTCACCGGGTCGATGGCTGAGCTTTACCAATTCATATACTATAAACTCTAACCGAAAATTTTCTCCAGCTGTTCATAGGGAGCAATTGTGAGACATTTATAGCTTCTTTCATTGCACAAGTTTGCGATTATTGGAATTAAAATAGTTAGCACCAACAGTTGGCTGAATAAATTACTAGCCGAGCAAAACTTTGTGGTTATTGTTAGCCATCGCCAGAAGAAACTTTAATTGTGTACTTGAGGTGTTTCATCGCACGTGTTGTGCTCCATGCAAGTAGGAAGTACACTTCGTAGACTCAACAATGAAGCTACCCATCGCGATCTCAGCACGGAGTAAATCAGTCGACTATTCACGGCGTGCATGGCGATTCGTATGATTGTTATTCGCACAACGAGCTGGACGGAGTCATTTCTCATTTCCTCGCTCACCTTACCAGGGCCGCTTGAAGGACGCGGGTTACAACTCACTTTCTCCACGCGTCATGCAGCAGTGCGACGCGCGCACAAGTTGTTGGCGTCCGCGAACGACAAGTAAAAAATTACGGTACACGTATAATACGACGGGAAGAAGAGATAAGATTGTGGAACATAAAGAAATTTTTCTTTTCTTCACGCCAAGCGCCTTGGCTTTCTTGTACTCTGAACATGTACTACAAAAAAATTCAATTTCACAACTGTCCCACAATGCAGGCAACAGCACACCAAGTCGAGAAATAAATAGAAAAGAGTCCCAGAAAATAAAATAATAAAAGAAACGCCGTGATAGTCCTTCGGCCTACATCTTACCAGAGCTGCACAGTACAGAGCCCAGTGCAAATGCATGTGGCGCTATGAATACGGGACAATGCGAAATCCTACACCACCACGCCCCACACACATATATAATAGCTTCCTCCTCTGAATTCCTACCCCATATCACATCACAATTTTCCATGTATGAGTTTCTTCCAACTAGCGTAATACTCATGCCGTATGCAAATATGTACATTGTTCCCAACACACACTCAGAGACCGAGATTATGGCCTGCCAGTGCGTAGTACGCCTCACGTATCATAATCGCCGACGTACATTGCATGCAACAGACGGACGTGTACGTCGTGTAAGACAACCGAACGGAATGACAAAGGAAATCACAAACGATTCTCATTCCTTGTCATTCCTACAAGACAAGAAAAAGTAAATCTCTCCGTGAAACTTTCTTCGACGTGGAATTGTCTTCCATGCCATGCACGCCTGCAAATACACCCGACGTCCGTACAGCATGCTAGAGTAATAGAAGTAATGGCAACAAATTCCAAGACAAAAACTGATAGAAGCCATAAGATGATGTGAGAGAAAGCGAAATAGATGGCTATAATCATATTCCTTCTGTCTCCGCACGGCTCGTCATTGACGCTGGCTGCCAAGATACACATGTACAATTTCCCATAGTTGTTAAGCCATACTTGTACTCGTTTTTCAATTCTGGCCCTGCTTTTGCTTTCTCAACTTGTACGAATCGTCTACTTTCAAATTCCACTCACGTTAGTAAACCAATTGTTAGAAAAGAATCACTGCTTTGCATCACAGCGAACACTGGAACACTGCTCAGTTCGTACTCGCACTGTACGGCTCCTGTAACACTACCCGCACGGAGCAGAGGTAGAGGAAGAGATGAAAAATGTTTCTAATGTAAACGTCATTTTAAAATGGTTACTGTGTTACGGCTGATGGACTGCCATTGCCTTTGCCCAAATAGACTTTGCGAACCTCCGAATATCTGGGAGCGTGAGAGGAGCGGAGCAGAACAACTTCGTCTCCTCGTTCGCATTCGTTTATGGATGTTTGACTTTTTCATGAGTTGCTCCGTTTCTTTGGCTTCTCTTCTCTCGAAGGAATTCAACAGTTCGCGTCGCCGTCCGCGTACCAGCAGAAAGCAGTAAAACCGTGGAATTTTCTTTGCGCTGCGCTCCACAACTTCTTTCCTTCTCTCGGCCGAGTACAATAAATATACACAACCTCATTCATTCAATCTCGGCACTTGCACTGCTACTCGGCTGGTGTAGCATGTGAATCATGTTCTCAGTACATTGTACGTAATATGTTATTACATTCATGGAGCTTCTTCTTGTTCTTACTCGCAGTCTAATGTAATTGAAATCCAATATCAAGTCGTATCTTTTTCTCCTTTCTCAATATTCAGCTTTTTATTATTATTCTTATGATTCCTTTGCACTACGACGTTCAGAGCGATCTTAGCTCGCCTGGCCTTGCTGGCCAAAACCAACACGTGAATACACGCAATAGGCAATATTTTGTTTTTATGATCTTCTCTCCTTCAGCTGATGCTGCTGCCCGTGTTATTGTTATTGCTGTTGTTTAGAAATTCACAACTTTTCCAATGCCTTGTCAGTGTATCTTACATCCCGATTTTCAACTTGCATTAGAGGAGCGATAAGAAAAAGAAAGAAAAGAACAACTACGCATATTATTTTATCGATTTGCAATAACAAAATAACATGAAGCCAGACACTGGGCATTAGTGGAGTGCAGGAATCCTTGCAGAATGAATTAGCAATCGCTGCGAAGTTGATTTGAGAAAAATCGATTCCAAATCAAAAACTGACGGCAGCGTCTTTCTAATTAATAATGTAACAGCGTATTTCGGAGGAGGTAGCAAAGAACAGACTTAAATTCGGAGGGATTGAAGTGCTAACGGCCGCCGCTCCGTTCTTATCTCTGTGAATAGAAATTACTCATGGGATTTCCGTAAATACTTTGCCATCAATTTGATCCTGCTTTCCTTCATTCCGTACAAACACTGGCATGTTGGCAATTTGTAAGATTGTGCGTAATGCCATGTCAGAGACAGGACATCCGATGACATGGGGAAAAAAACTTGTTCGAGTGCTTTCTCCATGCATAACCATAAAGCATGCATAATGCCCGACTGTTAGCGCAGAGCCTGGTTGTTTTGCTGCGCTGTGTTGTGAAGCATTAAAAATAAGTTGCTATTACTTATAAAGTGATACGCACATGACATGTGGAGACGGGGATGATGTGAACGGTGAAAAGCGGTATTTTGTTCCTACTTTGCTCTAGATTTTATCTTGTTCTCGTCTGTTTTACACCATTCTACACGAATGCTGATGGTTTCTCACAAACATGAGCACAGGCACCGACAAGCCGTAAATATAAAAAAAAGCCATCAACCACTTTTGACTCTTTCGCATCCCACCGCGTCGTTTCGCACGAGCGCGATCGTAGTCTTCTCTCATCATCATCATCAGCCGCAGAAGCAGCACATCACACACTCATCATCATAACGGATAATGTACGGGAACACAAGTCGTAATAACAGACAGTTCATTGCTGAAGCAAAAAGCGCAGTTGCCTAACATGAATGAAAGGGCTCATAATCATTTCTTTCTTGCCCTTTCTTTGACTTTCTCAAATTATTTTCCCACATTCACACACGACTCCGGAGTTTGGACGCTGGCGAGATCATTTTTTCCTCGCTATGTATTTGTATGCCTATACTATTCGCCGTCACTGAGTCACAGCGCTGAGGGAGTATCATTCCCGTCTCCCGTAGGAAATCTACACGAATCATGCCGTAAATAATGAGAAAATTGTTGGGAATGGCCTGGAAGCTTTTCCTAATCATAACAGTAGTAATAACTGAATGAATCGAGCAATGATCCGCACAAGGAAGAGATTATCATTCAAATTGATTACCATGATGAAGGTGCACCAAAGGATTCCTGGGTGGAGGCAATAATAATGAAAATTATGGTAACTGCTTCTATGAATCTGCGTAGCCATACTAGTAACGATGAAATGTTGTGGAATTCAGAATCTGATCAGCCAATAACAATTCGAGCTTATAACTGTGGTGCGACAATGATTTCTGGTTATTAAGCATAGGTTTTGGGAAAGCATGGAATTCTGCAATGCACGAGTCGTGAAAGTGAAGTGCAGACCCAATCAGAACCTGCAATAAGGCGAATAGAGCATGTCATGTGTTGCCGCGTGACGGACGAATCAATATGATTGTTATTGTCATGCGTTTTACATTCGCCTTATTTTATGTGCTACTAATAAGAAAAAGCTGGGCCGCATCAAGAAAAGAAAGACTCGACCAGCTGCGTGGATCTACAAAAATAGGAAGTTGCACATAATTTAATCTAGGAATAATCATGAAGGTCATCGTTCCGGAGGTGTACGCCGCCTAGCTTCATTTCTGGCATGCGAAGCCCATGTGGAACTCGATTTCTTACTTTCTTGCTCTATAAATCCAATATTTTCTGGTCACAGTCAAAGTCGCATGTGTAGATTCACGATCGCGATATAGCACGACAGAAGCTATAAAAATCTCACATCACCTGCTGGTACCGATGGAAATTACGGCCCTTTTTTGTTCCTCGTACTTTTGCTTGGCTCTCTCTCGGTTTGGCTAAATTTAATCGCCGTAATCACGGTTGTCGTGTCATACATGTTTGAGTACGTCATAGGACATCATGCCGAGCTGCTTGTGCATGGTTGAAAGGAAAAAGTGTGAAGTGCAAACGAATGACAAGCGAGCATCATAAAAATTTAATAACCTCGGCTCTGCATTCGCCGTGTAATGAATGACCTGACTGAATTATTCCTACACTTCTAAGAAACCTACTATTAGTAATTTCATTGCCAACAGTAATCGTAATCGTCTGAGCCAGCATGTAATAATAATAGAGTCCTTAAACACTTAGCGAGCCATGCTCGTGCAGGCCAAGCTGGGCAGGCGTCAGTTGTATTTGGCGCAGGCTCGCGTTGCAGTGCAGTGGCCAATAATAGAAGAGGTATTGTAAAGTTATATGCATGTGCGAGTTACGAGTGTGTCATGAGCAAAAAATATTCATTCATCATCACAATCATAATAATAATAGAGTAATAACGCCACACATGCACATGTCAAATTAAATCCACGGAATTTGTGACACTGCCAAGCTCAATTGCGCGTATATGCAAAAATACTGTACGTACTTCCTGAGATTCTTGGAAAAGTGGCACCAGAAGAACTGGATTCGAACTAGATTCCGGTCACTTGAGAAATTTTGGCCTTCTTTTCCACAGTTTCATAATTTTTATTACGGGGGAGGCTTTCTCATTCCAGTACTTAAGCGTACGTCCCACTTCCAGATGCTAACCTTTAAAATGCATTTAGCGCGAGCGAGTACTCGAGTCTTAAGAACGGATGTACGAAATCTTGCGCGAAACACGGAAAAGGCCAAATTCGAGAGAACGTACGGAAATTGGATCGATTAGAGCGCCATATAGTACTTGAGAAGGTAATATTTTCTTGGTAACAGGCGCAAATGGAAAACTCGGCAAAAGGTGTTGGAATTGCGAGCAATAAAGTTGAAGCTACCAATGTAATAGCAATAATATTGTGCCACGAGTTAATTTCGTGCTGCAGACATGCTTTAAGATTTAGGATTGGTCGTCCGACGTGGAGGAGTGGATTGTAAATACGATTCGAATTTGAAATGTTCCAACTCTCTTTCTCAATAAACATAACGAATGACGACATTTTAAAAGATATCCCCTGGCACCACTGCCGAATGGAACGAAAAAACATTTCTCAAAATCAAACGCTTACAATTCGCTCATCATGTCATCACCCACATGCAAAACTTTTCAGATTACGCCCCTGCAATTCAGCCTCCGCAACGGGAACGCAGTTTAAGTTTTCACCACTTGGAAGTTGATGATATTCATGTTAGCATGAAATATTGCTGATGAAAGTGCTCGCGTACGCAAATGTTATTTTTGAAAATGGAAGGTATATCAATATTAATAATAAAAATTATATAAACCTACATGATTATTATGATTATGTGTAATAACACAGTTTGGTTCTCGTTGGCATGGCGTGGAGGTATCGATATGTTTTTATTTTCATCGCACTTACTCTGCTCGCACGTAAGCACGCGTGGGTACGGAGAAAGTGAATTTGCACGGGCAAGGGAAAGGTTCCCACATCAGACCAAACTTTATTTCTTTTTAATATGCAGTGCTCGTGAGCGAACAAGAGTGCGAACGTCTCAGCATTCTGAGGTATTGGAGGTGTGCACAGAAGAGTGTAATCTTACATCAATAACGATATTGCTTCGTGCACGTCGTCGGATGAATGAGTGGCACGCGAACACATCATTTTTTGATTATTAACGATCTCAGAGTGCGCAGCAGCAGTCAGCGGTAAAAATGACGCAAGGCATTAAAGAATTTTGTGTTGGTTTCCTTGGCCCAAGTATGTCAAGTATGTCTATTTTAGAGGCCTTGGCCGGCCGTCAGAATTAAATTCCGTGAAAATCGTCCCGATTCAAAAGTCAAAAGAGTCCACGATCTCGTCGTGCGATGTATTATTCAAATTTAATATCGCCTGCCGAGTAATTCGACCTTGCCCATTAAGCAAAACTACTTCAGCGATATTCTAGAGTGGCAATGTCGTTGTTTCAGTATGGGCTGTCTTATTTATGAAGCGTACAACTTTTCTTTTGTAACATTAGAATTAATGCTTAAATAATATATCACCATTATCGTGCTCACAGAAGAATGATGCCTCATATGAGTCCAAATTTTATCTTGTGCTTCGCATATCGTCCATGTATCGTGTACTTTGGGAAGTCCGCAAGGAATACGCGGTAGACTTGCAGTTCCATTCTTCCCCGTCCGAAGCATTAAGTCGTATTTCATGCCCAGGTTGTACTCTTCGAATAATGAAGGCCGGCGAAACGGGCGAGTTCGTATCTGCACGAGCGCAACGGACGGCGTACATGACACAACATCCTGATTAAAAAGAAAATCCAAGCACACTAATAGAATGGAAATGAAAGTTAAAAGCACAAAAATGCCTTTTAGAGAGTAAGCCAACCGCACAAAGAGGCAGCGACTCTTTTCTGATGAAAAGAATATTACAATAATAAGAGTTCCTTTATATTTTAATAAAGACGAAATGCATGAAAGACGACGTCGAGGAAAGTTGCAATCAGTAAATATATGCCTCGCGCGATTCGGCTACCACGAACTGGGACGCGCGTGTTCTTTGCGAGTGAGTATACAAAGAGCCAAAGAAATGGAAAATGTCAAAATAAGGAGCTCTGTGTACTTAGTCCATGTATGAAAATTATATTAAGTTAGTCGGTCAGTCAAAGAGGATAAGAAGACGAAGTCCATATCTGCCGATGAAAGAAAGCCTTCAAGGGAAAATTGTGCTGACCTTTTATTAGTAACATACTTATTGATTTTCACTGCTCACTGCTCACATTTGCCATGTAATGGCCAAGAATCGTCTGTAGTAGGTATTGTAAATTCGAAAAAATCTTACATACCCATGCACAACGTACAAATAATGCACAAAGGATTCAGACCAGAGAATAAAGGAAGTGTGAATGCAAATGTTTACATTCTCGTACCTTGCCGTGTTGTGTATTCGATGTAACCTTCACACTTTCTTTCTACGCAAATATTTCAAGAACCTCTTCACATTTTATCGCAGCATGAATCATGGTGTGACTTGTGTGCAGTACGCATGAATGAAGGAGTGTTGCTAGGAATTAAATTTATTGAAGATCAAGGCAATGGATGATGGAGCGCGGGCATGATGATGACATATAGCGAGGCATGGGAGAAATGAGTTCAATATCAATCCATAAACATGAGTTTTGAAATATTGACCAATGCAATGCTCCAAATGAGTGCGTGCAAGATCAGCGAACATTGCAAGCAATACACGCGCATTGTTTTTGTCCTTTCAGTACTGAAACGAGAGCAGTGAAGACACAGTGTGGAGTACTAACAAAGTTGAGACAGGCTGGGGCTCATGCTTTCTGAGGAACAAAGCAGACAATTTACGTACGACTGTCATAAATTACACGAAATAAGCCATGCCTTTCATTTTTTCACGAGACGAGCCAAAAAATACGTTAAACTTCACTCTGCATTGTTTTCTTCCTTCCTTTTCGTCGGCGTGGACTTGCTTTCCCTTCGCTCCAGGATTTGCCCCATAAAGTAATAGATTATGCAGATAGCAAACAGCGCGTCGGTCGTGCAGCATACGTATCGTAGTGGGAGCAGGCAAGGAAGACGTTCGAACCAGGGAAAGCGATAAGAGATAAATCTTACTTCTCCTTCTTGTCATTTTTCTCCACTCTCTTCTTTTATCATTAAACTTTCACTTTGGGGCCTTCCTACTTCCTCCTTTTGTTTTAGGCTCGTCAGGGATCGTTTGCATGTGGCGCATTGATGGAACGCGTTCGAATAAAACTTTCCCGGAATTACAAGACATTAAACACGCAGGGAACAATCACTCAAAGCAGTTTCCCTCCAGCTGTTATGAATACACGCACTCACAACTTATGAAGAAGCTGCTCATTTTTAGTCCAATATCGACCCTTATCATGTGCCTGACATTTCCGTTTCATTCTCTTAAAACTCACAAGATTAATTACCGTCATCGCCATTATCGTCCCACATTTAGATTCCCACTAGTGCGGGAAAGCTAATGATAGATATCGTCATAAGTCAATTTTAAACCTTTCTCAAGAGGAATAGGAAAAGAGAGGCACGATGAATGGATTTGTAATTCTTCCTTATTTATACAGGTATTTCTATTATTAACTCCACTTCCCAGAGAACACTGAGAATGTATGGTCCTTCAATAGAAAGGCCAACGCAAAGAGTTACGGTTACACTTAATTGCTCAACTGCGCCTTTTGTACAATGTCCATTCTCGAATCGAAGGGAATTACGTCAGTTATAATTGGTATTGAGTAGTAAACCGATTCACCGCTTCTTCTTTCATGTTTACCCTGCTGGTGTGTGCATCCTTTACTGCGGAATTAAAATTTATTTCGGTACCTTAATTTCTTAGCAAAAACAAGTCATATAAACTTGCTCACAAGTTGTAAGCCTAAGCCTCACTGCTATGTCTTGAGCTACTTTTCACGGAATGTATGAAATTCTCCCTTTGCAAAATTGTTGGCCTCGGCCATGAAATCCGGCGGACAGCCATAAAATGCCTGTAATCATAGCATAGGCACCATGAATCGGTGAAATATGGATGCTATCTCGCAATTGCTGCAGTGAGTCAACCTTTTCATTCCACGCTGTCTGGATACTCGTCATCACAGGAATTTTGGACTTACTCAATATTTGCACATTTCTGTGCTTGTGCACGGCAATTTACAGGGCTCAGCTTTTCAAATAATTTAACTTTTACAAACATTTATCCATTTACTAGCTCTGTGGTTCGCTGCTCTGGTTGTTATTTCTGAAAATATGTCCGCCACAAACTCCTTGACTTGGAACGTGTGCTCACTCTCTCTCTGCCGTCTTCCTGGCCGCGTGTTACATGAACGGGACTAAGTAAATTTTGATAATCACATGCCTTTTTAAACAGAAATTTTCGGGAATAGAGATCGTGATGAGGAAAACCTGGTTAAAAATTAAATTAACACAAAACTTTCCCTTCTCTTGAGCTCCTCGTCGGAACTTTTGCTTTGCTGTTTTACATGTAATATGTATGTTAAGTGTACGCATCGCATTGTAAAATCTCAAATTAAGACACCCAAACTGTCGTGCCTTCCTCGTGACCACGTTCATGACTGGGTTCCCTGTTCCTTCTCCAGTGTTCAGCTGAATAATGAAAATGAGCTTTTCTACTGTGTCTGTGTAAATAACATTTCTCCAGAGAAATTCTGTGTGTTCATTTTCTTAGCCGTTTCATTTTCTCTTAAGAAACTATAATGATCATAATAATAGTTAACTCTATAATGTCTCAATGCATCCCCTGAGACAAACTCTTTCTTCTGAATGCGAACACACAAGTACCATTCTCTTCGCTTAATGCATTCTCAACATCGTCCTGCAATGCGATTGAGATGCGACGAGGAAACTAAAATGCGGTTGGACTGCGGAGCCAAGGAATTTGGTGAAACTAGGAGCTTGTTTACTGATAGACTTCATCTAGACTAGATTCATAGGACATCCTCATAATGAATGCGTTCAGTATTTAAAATTTCTAAGGTAATTTGAACTGGCTTCGTGAAGCCACATCACGAAAGACAAATATAGAGCATTGATTTCCTTCTCATTTCATTAGAATATGATCAGAGAAAGCATTAACATCTGTATAAAATGTGAGACTGTTTTTACTTTAACGCAAGGAGGCATAGTACAAGTCTTTCTTTGTTACACATGAGCTGGTTTGAGCGAGTCCAAGTAGCAATCAGCGCCACTTGATGTGACTCCGATGGAACCACGTAGTACGCGCACTCAAACTTTCCAACTTTTCCACTAGTACATAGCCGCCTTTATTCTATGCTTACCAGAGCACATGGCACCCAGCCTACTGGCTTGAAAGAAAAACAGAGTTCAACTCGAGAGCTTTCTCTTACATGCTTTCTCCGCGAGAGTGCATCAGTTGTCGTTCTCTATGGCACATTGCACGAAACAAAGAACCGAGACATGGAACAAGCGGTGTCGGATATTTGTGAGGTTTTTCATTAACGCAAAGCATTCTATGATAAGCATGCTCTTTATTTCGTCGTAAACAAAAGAACGCTAACGTTAGAAGCCCGTCTCGCAGGAGGACTAATTTGGATTATGAGTGCACGTAGCCAACCAAACTTCCGTACACAAACTCGATACTTCGAACTCCCGCGTTGGCGATATCAAGTAATTGTTTGTTACTTCGATTGGTTGTGCGTCGTAAATGTGAAAGGTAATAATTGCAATAAATAAAAGGCTGATGTGATAAATAAAGCTTAAACAAATAATTACAAAGGCCGTCTCATGCATTAGTCCATTCTGCGTCTTAAATTCCATAAATGTTGCGTGGAAACTGAACGCCCATTTTCATCGAATAAAATTATTATAATTGTATGCGGAGAATTTCATGGCCATCGCATTTAAATTTCAAGTGCATGCTGGCATGCCTTTCAGCTTCTGGAAAGCTGTTCACAAAGAATTCACGAAACTATAAAATATTAAACACGCATTATTCTGGCCTTATTATAAAGTCATTCAGCTCCTTCTTCGCTGTACCTCCGCCGGTTTCCGTGATTTTAGAGTTGATACGTGCATTAAGAGAAGTTATAAGAATTCATGTTTGGTAGCCTCGAAGGAAGGGATTGCGTGTTGTATAACTATTTGCCTAAAAGTAAGAAAAGTGAACACACCACTTTCCACTGCATTTCTAGAAAGCATCGAGGAATCAAAATAAAAAGTTTCGCTCGCCTACTACTTATTTTGGCCTAAAATACATTTACAATCCACAGAGGCACGAGCTCCATGGCTCCAGCAATGAAGAAACGATAAATAGCGTTTAAAGTGTATAATTGTATGGCAAGCTAATAATACAGGAAGAAACTAAAAGTTTAAGTTTAAGGAAAGCAATAGAAATGCATTGACATGAGGCTTTGATGTGGTGCACGGACGAAGCCGCTCGAATCTCGCTGTGCACACTTTCTTTGGTTGGTCAAGAATCGTCCTTTGTCGCTGATGTTGTTTCGATTTGCAAAGAGAGTGCGATCCATCGTCTTATTATTTATGTCTCATACCACCTGTCTGGTTTAAATGTCACGAGTTCGTTGTTTTCACTTTTCCATTCCCGAAAACAATCAACTGCTACTTACTGCATTCAACAGCAAGTTGCCCTCATAAATAACAACCACACTATTAAAACGTGCCACTCTCTCCCAACCTCGCAGTCGTGCCTTGGATTCTAGCACTGTGAATAAATTGTGTGCTTTCCAAATTTATACGATTTGTATGGTAAACATGGAGCAAGACTCGGCCGAGAAATGCCTGAGCAGAGCAGGAACACAGGTTTACACGCATCGACTATGTTTGTGCATGACACGAAATGAAAACTTGGCCTTCCGTTCCCGAGTCCAACTTTAACAACTCGAGCCCGCGATGGGAGATTGGCGCATAGTAAACAGTTAAACCACGAGCGCTGGTATGCATGAGGTCAGTCGTACCATAAAAATCAGTTTAGGCAAAGCAATGTCTGTGACATTAAGTTTATATTTTATATGCCTTATCTTGGTTTCGCGATCGTAGCGATGATAAAAGCCCCACACCGTCGTCACATTAAATTTTCCCTTGCCATTGCCGTGTCCGTGTTTCTTACCTTGTGTTGTGGAATGAGCTCTGACTGCCTGGTTGTTATTCAGGATTTTAATCATATATTTCTGCCACCGCTCGTCGTAAATGACTTGAGTGGTAATAACAATAATAATCATATAATATTTTTCATAGATTTCAATTTATGAATTTCTTTACCCACACTGATTGTGACTGTTACTATTTATGCCTCCTCCAAATTTACGATTGAATTCTATTTCACTATTTCACATGCTCACATGAAGAAACCAAGCCGATAATGGAAATCGAGCTTCGTTTCAGCCTTGACGTTCCCTGTCGACCTATTCCAGTATGATTTGTGGCTACGTTTTCCGACTTTTGACGTTGAGAT
Source organism: Mesaphorura yosii (assembly GCA_009869945.1). Lineage (NCBI taxonomy): Eukaryota > Metazoa > Arthropoda > Collembola > Poduromorpha > Tullbergiidae > Mesaphorura > Mesaphorura yosii. The sequence goes on from WIXG01000544.1 coordinate 30,149, forward strand.
TGAACCTAGTTCTTTCCTTCAATTCAAGAGTCTGCTATGACGAAGGCGAAGGCCACAGAATATTATGTCTTTTTGTCTTGTGACTAGCTTCGCGAGGCGCCACCAATTTATCAATTAATTTGTCATCAGATAGTTGAAAATTATGGATATGTTGCTGAGCTCAAAAGCAGCACCTGGTTCAAAGTTGTACCTGGCAATCCTCTGAGTGGCCTGACAGATGTTATAAAGCAACGTCTTATCATGAATACTGACTTGCTTAAACCATCGGAACTAAATCTAGCCAGGCTTATTTGTCAACAAAGGGAACTTGTTTCACGTCTATTCCAAGCCGGCTAGAGTTAAACCCCAAAAGCAATCCAAAGAACGATTCACCTGAAGTGTGCGCTCCATTCGAGCTGAAGTGGATGTCATGAATGAAAGAAGGGGAAATCGATCAAGTATAGCGAGTCGGTTTCCGTCTTCACGTCCATGTGCCCTCGCGGCAAGAGCATAGGAGAACGACGGTGCAGGTGCAGGTAGTAATTTTAGCCAACGAAATGAACAAAGAAGAAAAGATCGAGGAACAAAAATATACATTTGGTTTCGAAAGACTCAACTTTTTCTTTTATGGTTATATTTTCTCGATACATTCCCACTTTTATTACACTCTTCTGCCTGTAATTCATGTTATTTAAATGTATCGGTTTTCACCCGCATGCGTTTACTCCTATGCAATTATTCTTATCGGCCAGGACCAGGGTGGACGGTGCTGAACTCGTGTTTGTAGATCGTAAAATGTGGTAGAAATTGTTGTGATGCGGTTCCATATTGCGTTGGCTATGAATAGAATGGAATCCGCGACGTGAAGACTTTCTTGTGACTTTTGGGGTCCAATTTGGTGCAGTTGCAAGCGGCTCTCGCTATTGACTTAATTCCCATGTGACAAAAATTCAACTTAATCCGGACTGAATCACAATACAACATCGACAAGCTTCTCATTTAACATTTGGTTAAATCATACCGACATCAAGCACCTAAGTTGGTGCAGTTAAAAAGAATTCGTCCGGAAGACTGTACTTCACCCTTCATTTCGCTTTCTGTAACAAAGTGTCGTCTGCAGCTCTGTGAAATGCAGTTTTGGCTCGATTCGCTTCGATTGCTTTGCGTTTGGTGTGAGCTCGAGTGCGAGGCAGACTCCACTTTTTACTTCTGAAACTTTACCGATTTATTTGCCTGTAGGAGTCCTTCAATCGCCTCTCATGACCTCCCGGTTCAAGTTTCACAATACAGGCGAACCGACATTCATGCATGCAAACTATATTTAGAACACACTCAGCCCCATTCGAAAGGACGAAAAAGATCAAGGAAACTCATCTAAATTCTGAAACGCCGAAACGTTAGAGTGGAAAAAAGAAATCACTGCGTGTCACAAACGGACAACTTTTTATTTTTGAATCTTAATTCTTGCCTTGCATGGAAATAAGAGCGTTGCACTTTCTCCGACTTTTTCCCTTCACAGTTGCCATTACTCAATGGCGCTAGTCTTCCCTTATTTATGCAAATATCGGTAGATGAATATTTCATACTCTGTAAACTTCTTTTCTTGTATAGTTCTTGAGAGATGTATTGTCGCGTGGACATTGTCAACAATAGACATTGTCGCTTGGACATTGTCGCGTTACGTGTCTCACCGGCTGGTGACGATTATTTGGTTACGGTACAACACAAATGAATTTGTTATATTAATCTCATATTTTTATTTGAAGTATCTTCAACAGCAATTTTTAAATCATTGAAGCAGAAAATCTGAATTCAAACTAATTAACTCTCAACAACTCAATCTAATGATATTATCCCGAAATAAAGCCAAAGAGAGAAAGCGTTGGATCGTAGTTTTCTGGCTTTGGTTCGTTGAGCGTTTCCTTTGCTTTAATGAGTTTTTAATGCAATTAAGTGTATAGGTATATCCCTCAGGACATGGAAGCACGAAGGCAGAGAATCTCTCCTGGCACAGCGCATGAGATAAGAAATCTTTGAGTCTCTAAAGCATATTGCTTTTACATGATTCAAAAACAAACCTCAAAGCCCAATCCAATAATTACACGTACGCTTTTAATCACGAGTTCTTTGTAATATTTCTGTAAGCACGTCAATGAGTATATCTTTTGAATCTTTGCTAAGTTTTATACGGCGTACTTTATGAATTTCTTTATATGTGCGAGTAATCGTATTAACTCCCTGGAAGGAAATTCTGGAATAAGGAAATGAATTGGCATTGAACACAACATTGAAATCTGCGGAACCTTGCAAGTGTGAAAGTGTGCAAGTGTGCTACTGGACTTAATTTCTTACCGCTAAAATTCATATTTGCGATTCATTGGTCTATTCTTGACAATGACAACTGTTTTGTGCCGACTCATTCCAGCGTTTGACACCACGCAACTGGCCCGGTAGCTTGTGTCCCTTCATTCGTTCGGTTGACCGGCTGCTGTCGCCGTAAATCATAAATGATTTGCAGCTGGAAATACACTCTTATAAGAAATAGCCGAAGCGATGGATCAATTAGGCAATTGGACATTGTGATGAGATTGTGATCGAATGCCTCTGCCCTATGCCGTTATGATGCACATAAATCCGGTGATGACACTATTTTGCTGCATTGATTTGGAGTGTGCGTTCCTGGCGGACACTGCACTGGCCCTGACTCCAGGTCATTCGTACAGTTTAATATTTCATATGTCGGACCTGATATTGTCCTCCGGGGAGGCACAACTCATGCATAGGTCAAGCACGACATGGCACCGGGCAACTCGCATGCGATCGGCCAGCGCGATTTTGTGCTGAGTCAGAAAGTGAAAGCATAATAATAAAAAGGTTAGATTGAGCACTTACAAAAAGTGTCCGCGTCCTTGCCGAGACGGCAGTCAGTCACTGTGCATGTGTACCGTACGTTTAACCGACGAGCCGAGTGCCGAGGGAGAGACAAGAGGACAAGACACAGAATATTGAATCATAATGGACAACAGCTGCAAGTCATGTTCTTCCGCTTCCTGCCAAACCGGTGCTGGTTTGTGCTTGTTCACTTTGCTCTCCACGAGAACCTTCTCTATCTTTACGAGATTATGTGATGTGCTTGTGGAGTATTATTGCCCGATTTGGGTGACAAAATCCGACTTTCAGTTGGCCAGTATGCAATCGCAATTTCACTGCTTGGGTGACTGATATCTACATTAATATAAGTTAATGCTATTTGAATTTTAAAAAATACGTCGTTTCACAGTTAAATTGAATGCGCCGTCTGAGTTATGAGCGACATGCAAGACAGCGAAGAACGGGGAAGCATGACATGTTCGCACTTTGCAAAACATGCCAAGTCTTGCGGAAGTTTCATCTCACAGCGCACGAAGCAGATGTGCGCACATGAATGTTTGAGAGAAAGCACATGTGTGAGTCTCAAGCATTAATTTAGGACGCCATTAAATAACATGGTTGGCATTGTTTGCGAAATGGAACATTGGTGTCGGGATGCGAAATGTGCAAAATAAAATGCAAAGCTGGTTACTAATCATATGCTCAAAAAAGGTGACAGATGATGACACCATTTAGAGTCACGCATTTAAACATTGCACAAATTAGTGCTTCATTCCCTTCCTTTCTTTGCTACTATTGACTATTGACATTCAAGCAAGAGTGAAAGTCGAGAGGAATAGAAGAAGAAGTGTTCAAATCAATGAACGCTCAGTGACACTGGTAAAAGGTGAGATGAATAATGGAAGGAACGCCTCACATGCAACAAGACCGGAAAGATGTCGTCTCAGGGAAACAAGGCACGAGTGAGAGGGGAAGGAAAGAAAGAATAGAAATGGCAAGAAAAAGTTTTTATTTCGTTTTATGGATCTCGGGAAATCCTTTCCACGCAAGAATCACTCACCGACCACAGAAACCACTGCGACAAACGTAAACAAATGCGCACCATCAAACATGACAAGTTAACTCAAAACGCGACGTGTACTTTGCACGCTTACAGGAAAGACACTCTTTGGAATCATGGGGTTCATGTGAAATGCATGTGCAGGCCCTTGACAGGAATAATATGTGCAATATCGCACCAGAGAAAGTTACAAGCGAACGAACAAGCACGAAGAGGAGCTTTATGTAAATTTTGCGAGTTTAACATGTCAACGCAGAAATTATTTGCCTGAGCCTGCGACCGTTGCTTGCTCGCGAAGAGAAAGTTGAACCACTGTGGACGAAATGGTGACCGTATGCTTTGTGCATTATGACAAACAAGGAGACGGATCATATTACAAGGTTTTTAGGGAGTTTTTGTTACTTGCTGGAAAAATGGTACAAGTGACGATAAGTCAATTGTACCCAGGGGTGCCATTCATGAATCGGACCCTGTGGCATTTCCGTCTGATTCTTCTCCAAAATACTACGAACTCACTCACAGCGTGAAACTTACTCATCCTACTAATAGCAGTGTTTTCGGAGAATCGTTTCGTACTTCTATACGAATTAAGGTTGCCTGCAAACTTTCATACTTTCGTAATTCGCACTTCGCCATTCACAAATTAGAATGCAAGGAAAATATGAACCGTGAATTTTGTAATTCATAAATGAAATTGCGAAATGAAATTAAATCTTGGAAGATTCTCCCTGATGGAATGAGGCACTGCCGAATCATTCAATCTCTTCTTATTCCAATTGTCAGAATTGGGAAAGGACACAGGTTTTTCTTATTTCACCTCCTCTTTGAGCCTGCCGATCTACGGTTTCATTTGCACAACCAGACTTCGTACTGCGAGTGGAGCAATACACTTAAGGCCCTCGAGCAAGAGTTTTCACTTCTACACTGCTCTCGCATTCTCCCTGCGTGAGAAACCTTGAAAGGACAGGGAATCGGTAGAAAGTGGTCGAAGTCACAACCTTCAAACAGTGGTAAAGGAAAAGGTACATGGGAATTTCTACTTCTGACAGGTTTTTACCCGTTCCGTTCCTATTCGCTGTGTGTACGTTCTGCTACTCTACACACACGTAGCGCGTAGCGACTGTACACGTGAGAGGACGACAACGACGATGATGGAAAGGGATAACTAGAAGGGGTACACATAGGCAGTAGTCGCGAGGTGGTCTGAGTTTGGCTACAGTCGCTCCGTGCTTCCACGCTGCTCTGCTCAGCGTATCTCGTTTTCCCATTTTTTCAATTTTAGTTGTAAACTAGGAATGAGCGAGGGAGAAAGTGCGTGAAAGCAGTGCGAAGGTAGACACGGACAACATGACTCAGAAACGCGAACGTGAGAGTGGTAGTGTCCCGATTTCGGTATATTTAATCCTAATTGGCTCTGTAAGCAGGTAATCGTCTCAATTGTGAAATTGAGCGATCTTAATCAGACGAATTACTCATCAGACTCTTGTCATGTTTGACAAATTATAGGGTGAATCCTCACCACAAGTAGAAACGATTTTAACTTCAGTGCATTGCGTAGAAAATGGAAAAAGAGAAAGTCATCTGAAAAATGCAAACTATTTTCCCTAAGTGTGAATTTTCCACGCGCTGCGTTCATAGACTGCGTGAAAAATGAATCAGCTCGTTTGTATTCTTATCTCATCTAAACGAGAAAAGGGCGAAAGCCGTGCAACCACTTTGCAATTCACTCCTGCCGCTTGCCGAAGCCACTTTCGGAGTGCAGCGTATCATCTGTACCTCAACCACTGAAGAAAAAGACACCGAAACTTAACCGAGTGAAAGCCTCCAGTAAAAATCTTCCAGTTTCACTATTTTAGTTTTCGTCATTTCCCTTTGTTGCCGCTGCCACCGAGTTGTTGTTGTTGTATAGCACACAATAATAATAACAGTAATAATAAAAAAGTGTCGGCAAAGTGCAAAGTCTTTTCATCATCTCCACCGATGCGTTGAGCAACCAAGTTCACAAGTCTCGTCTTATCTCCGCGCAGTGCAGCAGTCCATGGTCCTCCAGCTCCCCGGCGCACATTTCACACTTGTTCATTTTGTCACTTTTATAGACCACGTTCAGTTCGGGCCGCGGTGGTTCATTGTGCTTGTGAATGCGGAAACAGATAGAGAAAGTTTCTATTTATGAAGCAATAAAGATCACAAAAGATCTCTCGCTTTCTCCACCGCCGCTTGTTGATCATCATCGTAGCACCCAACGACTTAATTCCTCAGCCTAGAAATATGTAAACACAAAGCAAAAATGTTTATGGTCATTGCCTCGTAAAAGAGGTGTAAAATTGGGAGGAGTGCGACAAGTGTCTCGAGTAATTGGTAATCCTCAACCGTCAATTTCCTCTGCAGCTGAGAACTGTGAAGTCTACAGATTTTTGGTTTCTGAGTGATTTCTACCCAATAAAGCCGCGAAGGCGACTCATCGCTGCAGCAGCACTTCTTTCAGTTCCAACAAAATCATGCTAGAAAAGATTTTGGTGTGAACTTGACCCACGAAAATCCCCATTAACAATGGGTTGTGAAAGCATCGGATTTCTGGATATCCCAGGAACTGTTTGCAGTCGTCTTTGCCACCGGAAAGCATCGGGGGGGATTTCTGAAGGCAATAAGTCAACAGGTCATCATCATGATAATGAAAGCAATCACGATGTCGCTGATCATCATATTCCTCGCAGAAGAAAGAGAAAGGGGCACGTGCAGAATATATTTTGCATTCCTCACCGACAGCGACGACGAGGGAGCAATGACAATGCAATTAAAATTACGCATCTTCCATTTAAGTTGCTGGAACTAACATTACTTACAGTGTTGAGTCTGAACATTTCTTTTACGATTGGTAGTGAGTTTCCGGAACGTGAGTGTTGTGATCCCGTGTACCCCATTCCTGCCCCCGGGCCGTCCGGGTTCAGTCACAATAACATCGGGCATGGGGCGATTGCTCCGGCCGCGGCGTATCCGGAGTTTGTTCCGCCGACACCACCCTCCATCTCATCAAATGCAATCATCACTGACATGCCAGCAGGTAGACAACTTCAACATAACTTTAATTGTGGAATTGTTTGAAATGATCAAAGAGATATGAAGCATGAGTTTCGTGAGTCTGAGTGTTTGAGTACACTTGAACTTATTTCGGCGGTGAGTTGTGACTCTCAGTACTCGTCGACAAAACTTTGTCGACTTTGTGCTTTGTCAAAAATTGACATAAATGGGTGACTGTCAGACATGCGCCCCACCACACGTGGGACCTTGTGTGTATTTTTAGTAACGTGTCAGTCACTCATCTTTGGATGTGTCACGACATTCACTTGGGACTCCGTACTTTTTCTGAATTAATTATGGAAGAGAACTACACGCCTGTGTCCAGTTCATTATCTTCGGTTGTCCGTGCGTCAACGAACCAAGTTTGACGAGTAGTCAATGAGACTTTGAACTAGACGAGCTTGACATGACTGTCGGCCATGTGCTGCGCGATTAAATTCTTTATCAAGAAGCGTTAATTATTTTTATTCTTTTCCGGGTTTTAACAAAGGCAAAGACTTCTTACTTTCGTACTTCATCAAAGAGACAAAGAAAGAAAGGTCACGAACTTCTCTTCAAGTACTCGTGACAAGTTTGACGTTTAACTCGCGTTCGCGTTGTATCGTCCAGGCATTGCCACGTGTCTTACGCGATATTGATCGCCGCGACCGCGTTCGCATGCACAGTCCGAAATTGCAAAATGCCAGCCATTGCATGCGAGGATAAATTGTCTGTTTAACTTTTAACACGATGTTTCCTTTTTGATTAACATGAAAGTGCAATGTGCAACTGCTCAGGCCCAGACACTCGAAGCCGGTGAGACTTGTCTATCGGGAAAATACGGTCGGGACAACAGCCATATTTTCATGCAGTTCACTCTGTCCTTTATGCAGAGGAATCACTGTGGAGTTGCCGCTTCTGGATGAGAAGTGATGTGGGTGAAACAAATGCTGTGCAACTCCCCATCACTTGTAATACTATTATTGTGGGCATTGAGCAAAACACTAATACTCGGTGAAAGAAAGCATCTTAGCTAAGTATGGCGGGGGCTAAGCGACCGATTAGCAGTATACAATACAACTACAACGAGGAGTTGGCTGGTTGGGCGTTGTTGGTTTTCTAAAATTGAAAGGCCTCAGAAAAAGTGAGACCCATTACATTAACGAATTGTTTTCATCACATCATACTAAAATCCCGGCACCTCATCGCCAGCAGTAGGAAAACACAAACTACAGCTGAGTGCTCTGCACACGTAAATTTGCCAGGACAAATCCGGCCAAGGTTGTAGGCCTCGTGTGTCTTCGTCAGAAGGCAAGGCCGTCGTAGGCAAGCACGGTAGAAGTGCAAGTAATTGAATTTATCGGAGGATATTCGAATACTTCCTTCCACGCATTCAGCTTCGAATTTTAGGGTGGTAGTGTATGTAACTGGTAAAAAGTGTGAAGTGAAAGTGTTGGAAAGCCTACGCTATAAACAATCATTGGGATACGAGACGCGGTGTGAGGCGTTGCTTAATACCAGGAATTATGTTTGTATAATTTCAGCCTTATGTTTATGCAACCAAATATGTTCTGAGAAGCCATTGTCTGTTTGGGCCTTAAGCTTCGAAGGAGAGCGGACAAACTCGCTCTGAGATGAATCGACTTTGGGTCTCTTTCTCTCCCGCTCAGGAGTAATTTGCCCTGTGCCTTCCTTCGACCATTATTTCTCATTACGCAAAGACTTTCTCTTCCCTGTCTTCCTGCTGGAAATCGCATCAGAAACTGCATCGCAGTAGATTTTGGACCAAATTTGTTCCATTTCTACTGCAAGCATTTTTGTTAGCCTTTCCACACCGTCGTTGTTCGCTGTTGACGGATGCAAGCACTTTCACTTTTGTGTTTGTTTCGCCTCTCCTCTCCTCTTGTAATCTTTCTTTTATGATTCTTTTCTCGCGGAAGAATCCCACCACTAACGAGCCCTCAAGAGAAAACAATTAAATGAAGTAGTTTTCTCCCATGCACATCGCCACGTATTGTGCACAAGATGAATACCATGCATTCTGTGGGAATAATTGGATTAGCAAATTCTGCCGTACCCTCATTCTCTCAGGGCATTTTCTTCAACGCGGAGATGCTGATTTAGCGTTGCATCGCCTGTCATATTTGCATAATTTATGCAAAATAAAAAACTGAAATTTTCGACAGGAATTGCAATTGTTGTATCAGGACGGTCTGAATAATTACTTTTGATTTACGACGTGGTGACAATATTACTTTTGTGTTTTTCGCTCCTGTTTTATGCAGGTCACCGTCTGTTAACTATTTATTTATTTTCTTTTGCAACCGTCGGTCGCTCTCGCGGTTCTCGACTGTTGACTTGACGGGTTCGTGGTGGAGTTAAATTATGACTTCAATTTCACACTCGATACAGTGCAAGGCAACGTTCGCTTTTTATGCAAGAGGGTAGGTTTCAAGGTTTGGGAAGGCAACTGAGTCGAATAAATTCTACAACGACGCCGACCTTGCCCCATAAATCTGTCAGAGCTCCCAATTTGTAATACAGCGCGAAGTAATTTACCCCGGCGCGAAGTCGTGGTTCGTGTGAACTCAACATTGAATATAAACTTCATCACTTGATTCGTGGGATTTTTAATTGGAGTTGTCGGGCCCACATTGCACTTTTAATGCTCGTTGTCCATAGGATACTGCTCGGCAATTAAGACACTTGCGATTCAATTAACTAACCACTGTTACCTTGTCCATCAATACTTCAGTACCCTTGGGGATGCGGTTGGGTCACGAATTACTTTAAATTGACTAATTTCGTTTATAACACCACCGAAAATATGCAACAGTAGATTCATTCGGATTGATCACTATTTCGCATTATTGCTTTGGGCAGGGTGCGCTGATAATTATCCATTGATAATTATCATTGATAATTATCCGATAAATATCCGATAATTATCCGACCCCCTAATGTTAAGGGCTAGTCGGATAATTATCGATTGATAATTATCATTGATAACTATCCGATAATT
>WIXG01000545.1:0-40059 GCA_009869945.1 Mesaphorura yosii
ACTGCGTCTTTCATGGCTGTGACTCTTCCTCCGATTCCTACCATTACACCAAATGGTATACTTGCAACCCCAAGCCATCCACTACACCTCAAGCACCATAAAATTGGTTCCAGACCATCACGCTCCACATGCTCAGATGTTCCGAAGTGTGTTGCTAGGCGACGATTAAAGAGATGCATTCCATTCATGAATGTAATGAGGTTCTGGAATAGTGACGGCACAACCACGCCTGCGAGTAGTCCAATTGTAAGTAGATTCATGCCGGTGAGAACTCCACGTTCAACTATTTCCTTATATTTGACTCCAACAGCAGGGAAATTCAAGACACCTGCGGCGATGTGAACCCAACAGAACGTGATGAGCCGGGCTACGATGTTGACAATGCAACATGCTACCATCGCACGGCTCAGAGCAGGGGACACTCGTCGGTACTGATATCCAAGCCTACGGTCGTACATAAGCTTCATGGGTCCTACGAAAAAACCAGTGTGACAGACACCATAGATTTGAGTCAGGAAACGAAAAGACGTTTTTGAAATTGTCATGGTGATAGCGAGGGGATCGCACTCGACTTCTTAGCTGACTCCAACTGTAACTACGACTTGGCATGTATACGGTAGCATCATTTTCATGAATTTCACTTTGTGCACAATCCTCCGTCGTATTTGCATTTTTTAGAATGATTTGAATTACTCATAATGTTTTTTTAAAAATTGGACATGGATAAGGTGGCTTGACAAGCCAGACAAGTTCCCTTGACTCTTGATTGGATTTTCTTTTAAAAAGTTATCTATGTCACTGGCCTAGCCTTATCCATGTCAAAAGTGAGAACATGTAATTCTCATTAGTAGGTTTCCGTGTAAGAAATTCCCGCATAATCCAGAAGCACGACAGCTTACGGAGTCGCATGAAGTAACCACGGTCAAAGTCGAACTGCGCCTCGCTAATTTACTTGAAGGCACCACGGCGAGACGAAAAGCTTCACACGCGTAAAGGCAAGTTAAATTTGATTCATTAACCCCAGTGTTGGCCGAATCCCGAAAGCTAAGGCTGTGCACCTCTGATATAATGCATGAGAACTGCAAGAAAAGCCAATTTGCATTCATTTTCGCGAATTGGCGAATTGGTCTTCTTGTATTTCAGGTGTGAAGGACGTTGGGGTCGCACAGGTCAGGGAGGAAGGAGGCGAAATGGAAACGCAGGAGAATCGTGAATTTGTAATGTCCACCATAACCAAAACAGGGTCTCAACATAACCAAAGTCAATTAGGTTGTTGGGCTGTCTAATTGCCTATCGACTTCTTTTTCGGTTTGAACTTTAAATCTGTTCCATGGTTCCTTTGCAGCGTTGACTGACAAATTCGCAGCCAATTCTTGCTTTTACATGTCAGCTCCTTAAAAACTTTGTCAAGCTAATACAGTTAACTAATAAATTATTCTGCCCTTATCAATTATTGTACGATTGTCAAATCAAGCTCCCGTCCAGTTCCAGTCCAGATCCGGCTGTCAACTGCGAATTCTTCGCATCCACTCTTGGAATATGTGGTAAGCAATCCCAATTCTCAGAATGGAACAGCAACACCCCAAAATAGCATGAAAAAGGGCTCCGGGCGATTCCTTCATTTTCAATGTCCAGGTAGCAAACAAGCTCTCTCACGCACTCACGCATTCGCATTCCAGTGCTGTCCCTTCTGCAGAACTGAACTGTTATTTACACGGACCATTTATTCTTTCACTGCAGGAATCTATAAGGAGCTGCGTTCAAAATTTTTCTAGATCATTGGACAGAGTTTAAAGGACATTATGACACGGGCCACTGTGCCTCACTTGCCATTTGACGCTCGGTTGCGAATTGCTGGTTTGATCGGTTCAATACAAGCGCTGCTGAAGGTTTTGCCAAAGCTACCAGCAAACACACACACGGTAATCGTCTCGGAAATTTTGAAATACTCGAACCTCCTTAAAGACGAATATTTTCAATGGGGCCTCCCTGTCTACTGGTAAGTGAATTCTTAACTCGTGATGACACACTCAAGGTTCACATAAGTGCATATGCAACAGAATTGGCCTTCTCGCAATTTCATGTGAGGAGGACGTTGGGGTCGCAAAGGTCACGGAGGAAGGAGGCGAAAGAGAAACGCAGAAGAATCGGGATTTTGTAATCTTCACCATAGGCACCATTTGATTCGAAGTTGTGAACCCAATTGGCGATTTAAACAAGGTTAAATAAATGAGAAATTCTGCTTGAGATTTGGTCTGAGATACTTTCCTAATCACACCATCGAAATGCTTGCTTGTTTTACTTTACTTTGGATTCCGCATTTTTTTCGCCTGCCCACAACTGCCAAATTCCAAATTGCAGGTGTAATGCCGTCCTGGGTCACTTGAGTCAAGGGATTGCCTTACAAATAAGCCGGTCGATTGCGCCCCTTTGCAATCCAACCTAATGAACCACGGATTAAAGATATATAATATTGTCTTTGATCACAACCACCAGTTCCTTCTTCAGTTATTATGAGTCCCGCAAGATACAAACGATTACGATACCAAATACTTAGTCCTGATCCGGTAAGAAAACTCGTTATTTCCGGTTTCTTCCTAAGTCTTGTTTCTATACAATTTTTCTATTTTGAATTGTTGTACTCGTAGTTGACATTCTTGATTACACAAATCTTCAGTTTTAATTTTGTAACTACTCGTTGACAGATTAAAATCAGAATTACGATTATATCCAGAAAGTCTTTCGGGTCGCCTTTTGATGGAATCAAACTCTGTAAAGTGATGTTGATCAAATAGACAAAGTGATTGAATATAATTTGAGAATTCAAGTGTCTCCTTTAACTGAATCAACACAAAATCCTTGTCTGCACCAGGCTGATAAGAATTTTGGGCGTGGAAAAATCCAGTCAACTTCAACTAGCTTTGAGTCAGTGTCAGGAGTTTGATTCCGAAAATTACTCATTCCAATCCGAAAGATTATTGGGATATATTTGCCGACTAGATCAGACTATAGAATAAATCAGTAAATCATGTCACATCATGTCGTCATAGCCAGTGTACGGATTCAGCGTGATCCAGTTGGGTGGGTAGCTGTGATTCCAGTAATGGTTCACTTTGTGAGCCCACTCGAGCAACTGATAAAATCGGTAGCGATGTCTCGGGAACGGCGCCACGACGAGCTTGGCCGGGTTCGGATTCAGCCACGCCGCCCACCAGCTGAACCCCGAGTTGGGGATGATTTGGTGTCTGCAGAGGCACATGAGCTCGAATTCCTCTATGCTGTCCAGTTTCTTGTCCGGCGTCGACACGAAAACGAGTTTCGCGCCCACACCCACCATCTCTTGGTGAGTGAATTCAATATCATCGCTGAACACGAAGAAAGTGAGGGGTCGCCACGAGGCTCTTGGGCCAGCGGAGGGCTCGCGCCTCGTGTCCAGTAAATACTGCACCAGTTCCATGGCCTTCAGCTGGTAGGAAATGTTCAGCACGCGGTGATGGGGCGAGGACACCGCGGCGCCGAGCCAGCTGCCTTGAAAGTCACAGCGGCGCACGTGAACGGCGACGCTTTCACTCTGCTTGATTTCGGCCACCAGTTCGGACAGCCGTGGTTTCTCAAGCACGGAGTTCCTCGGCACAAACTGCTCCATAAGTTCGCTCCGGTACCGCCCAAAGTACATGTCCGACTGCCAAAACTCCGTCACAACGACGATCGTGTTGCGGGGCAGCTCGGCCGGACGCCAAGGCCCGAGTTCGTCGAGCAGAAACTTGCGATCGTCGGGGATCGCGTTGAGCGTCGCCTCCGTGATGTACTTTACGCGGGTTGACTCGAGCCGGAAGTTGTTGAGCGCGAAGGAGCGGTCGTGAGGCCCAAACTCGCCGCTGATAAGCTCGTTGGGCCGGATGGCGACGTACAGCGTCGTGTTCAGGTCGCGGGCGGCGGCGTACGCGTACGCGAACCGAAACAGCTGGTCGCCGATCCCGGCATTTGAAATCGGCCGGAGAATGACGGAGGGCACGGGCATGGCGGAGTGGGAACAGGCGTACAGCGGGGGTTTGACGTACGGCTTGTGACGTGTAGTCGGAACATCATCAGCGCCCACCTCGCTTTCGCTGTCCAGGTTTTTTCGCCACAGAACAACTGAGATAAGAGAAGTGAGCGCCAGCCCCACGGTAACCGCGAAAATCTTCGAGTGCAAAAGTGGCAGGCTTTTGGGGAACTTGAAACAGTAAAATCGCATCTCGTGCGTGTTCTCTTACTTCGCTTGCTTGGTCGTCTGTAGAAAGGAAGTAGACGACTGGTGACTGTAATTTGGAACAGACCAGTACACTATGTGACAGGGTAGGGTAAAAAATGGAATAAAAGGAGGTACCGTATACCAAGATTTGGGTCATACTAGTCGAATCTATTTATAAAAGTGCGTCGATCATGAAAATTTCATTCAAATCAGTTCATATCTCACCCAGTAATGACAATTCATGCACTTTCAAAGGAAATGCATCGACACGGGCTTCGTTTGCTTTTTTGTGCTATTTTGTGGCTTCCAAAGACAGACACATTTCTAATCTATTAGTCATTCTCTACAAAACCCTTCCCGCGCCGTCCCTCTCTCATTTTGCATTTTCAAAATCTTAATTTTATGAGACTGATTTTTTTCAAACATATTTTAGGAAAAGTACAGAAAATAAAAACAGAATGTTATTGATTAAAATTGAGAGACTCAGGGAAAAACTTGCACCCGCATTTTATTACCATTTATATACTTTTATTACTTTTGTGTGGAGTACAAAGAGACTTACAATACCTTAGAATTTAGTGTTATTTTTTTTCTCAAGATAATTTTACAGCTCACTCGACAAACATACTCTCCCCTCCCACTGCAGCAGCTGATGATACAGTCGACAAACTTCCCCCATCGCTCTGCACCGACTCGTAGAGCTGTAGCAATTCAGGTGAGGAGCGGATGTGGGCGATGAACTCCATTAGTAAGATGTGCTTGTCTGTGGAGAAAATTCGAAAAATTTCAGATTTTGTCATGGGAACCGACTTTCACAATCCAAAAACTCCCGCCGTCATGTACGTGAATTCTTAAAAAAAAGCCCTCTGCGAAAAAGGTGCTTACATCGCGAATGTCTACCGTGGACTAATTAACCAAAATAGAGAGAAAATACTCACCCGCCTCCTGTACCCCTCCCAAGGCTACAACCGCGCGTAGAGCCGCCCTCTTGAGCTCATCCTGCTTCTCGTACTCTTGCTTGACTGAGTTGGCCTTCACTTTCAGAGTAACAGTGTTCTTCAAAGGCTCTATCAACCTGTCTAAACGCTGCAAGACAGCTTGTGGAGTTAATACGGCTAAACGAGATAGCATAAGATAAGTCAGCATTTTTATATCGTAGTGGTCACGGAGGCCAGACTCGACGTGTGTCAAAAACTCGCGGATGTCGAGTCTATCGAGGCAACTGTCTAGCAGAGTGTACATGCACTCAAAGGCGGCTTTCCTCAAATCCAGTCCATCATCAACGGAGTGCTTGAAGGGGCCCATCTCCACTTCGCGGATGAGGTCTTTCTGTATAATTTTAAAACAGGCGGGCATATTAAATATTTAAGAGTTTTTTTTAAAAAAAGGCCATGGAAACATGGGTCAACAGGTTCTAGAAATCCCCCACTCACCCTCACTTCCGTCTCCCTATAAAGTCTAGGAAGCAATTCCCCCAACAGATCCCTCACGAGCACCGCCTTATTATGCGCTGCCGAGTTAAAAGCCACGAGCGCCACCCTCCTCACATTCAAATCGGGATCCTCAATCGATTTCAAGAACCTCCCCATCCTCTCCTTCAATAAAGGGTCAATCAACTGTGGCTGGTCGGTGATGGTGAACTTGACAGCTGTTACTACTGTAGTGCGTAATAAGCTTGACTCCGAGTTGAGTGCATTGTCTAAATGGGGTAAGAATAGGGAAGGTTGTGCTAGTGTCAATCTCCCGAGGCACTCAGCTACAACGTTCCGTGTTCCTTCTTCAGGGCACTCGGCATGCTTGAATAGTGTGGACCATATTGGGTTGATGTAGGGGGCGATGGCGGGGGGTGTTGGGTGCGTGGAGATGATCTATATTTTAAGAGAGGGTTTTCATTGCGGGGCTTATTCAAGTGTACTGTCTTAAAACCCACCTCCTTCAACGCGTGCAGCAACAAATACTGCCTCTTTGGTGTCAACTCCATCTCTTTTAAGAGAACAGGTAAGAAGGCTTCAAGATTCCCAATCGCAACCGACCCATACGCGTAGCTCGCTGCAGTTTTCACCTCCTCCGACTGGTGGTGGAAATATGAGAGTAGAGTACTGTGGAGGGTAGGGAGGGGGGAGAGGTCGCTGTTGGAGAGAGAAGAGAGTAAGTCACTACTATAAAATGTGGTGGCGTGGCTGTTTAATACTTACACCCTTCTTCCAATCTCCCCAACCGATAGCAATCCAATTATTATGCAACCATCATTCTTCATCTTCTGTGATAAATCACTCACGAGTCTCCCACTGACTTCTAAAGCTTGCCCAGCCCCTACAGCTATGACTGCTATGCATTTAGCTAGGCTGTAGTAGGATTGCTTTGAGCAACTGGTATCTTGCTCCATAAAGAGCTGGAGGAGTATTGAAGGGGTGAAGGAGGAGGATCCAACGACAAGAGTGTCGAGGTAGGATAATAACGTTGTCAATGTGGAGCCTGCGGGATTTCGGAAAAAATTATGCCATGAAAAAATATCAAATAACCCGCCAACAAGAACTCACCCTGCATGAGTGGGCTTCTCGCCAGCAACCTAACTGAGGGCATGCACACAATCGCCACCCTCTCAACAGCTTCTGTTTGGTATTTGTTCATGGAGCCCATTAAATACAATGCTTGCTGGGCGACGTGCAGATCTGATTCTGATAGTAGTGGGGGGAGTTCGTTGGTGATGCAGTCTAGTAATTGAGGGGGGAGGGGGCCGAACCTGTAGGAAAAGAGAGTTGGGGGTTCAGAAAAACTAGCAAAGGAGCTCAATTGAGACAAATTACAGACAGTCTCACCTCCTCACAAGAGTCTCCAGCAAGCCCAAACTCGCCAGCTTCAATCCCCGCTGGTTCTTCCTTAAAAAACCAGCTAATAGTGGAACCCCCTCAATAACAATCTTACTCATATCTAATTGCTGTCCGCTCCCAGCCATCTGATTTATCGCCTTAACAGCAGTTAGTCTAGTAATCTCGTTCTTCAATCGCTCTAAGAAGACGGGCACCACAGCCTCCCACTCTTTCGCAATGTACGCTCCAAGATAAGAAAACAAACAAGCCATTGCGGAGATGGAGGACTCTTTCACTTCCTGGTCGATGTCTGTCGTTGTTAAACGTCTGAGTATTGATGGGTATATCCTCCCTGCTACAGATGACTGGTTCTCCATGACAACCCGAATGAGGACTTGTATAGTATTAAGAGCTTCTGATGTGACTTTGTAGAAGTTGTCGGAGGCACAGACGAGTAGTGGTTGGAGAATAGACTCGATGTGTGGTTGGAGGACTTGGCTTGGGTGAGTTGATAGAATCGAGTGGAGGAATTGTAGTGTTGTTGTACGCACGTGGGAGGTTGACGATGGGGAGAGGCAGACGGAGACGCCTGGTAATAATGTAGGGAGATAAGGTGCAAGACATCCTGGCAATGTAGATAATAGATCAGACAGGAGTTGGAGAGCCATCTGACGGGTTTTTAGGTTCTTCTCGCGGAGCTGCTTCTGGACTATTTTGACCTGTTGGGGAAGAATTTTAGTTATTATGGGGAATTTTGGCGATTTGTTTGGAGATTTTTTTTTCTGGGGACTTTGAAATTTTGATCATTGGAGTTTCCTTTGATTTTGGCTGTTTGCCGATTTTTTCTGGGGACTTTGAATTTTTTTTCAAAAGAACTGAATTCTTTATTCGACTCATCGTCATAATAGAAGATTGTGATCGCAAAGATTACCAAAGATCGTAAAGGTCGCAAAGAATGATCTGGAAATTTGTTTCCCGATTCTGGGACTTGTAACTTTGATCATTGGGAAAGTCTCAGCTTTTGGCTGTTTGGCTAATGTTTTTCCTGGCGCTTGTAAAATTTGTGGCGAGCGCCCGAGCCCGCCTGAAGGGCCGTGCTCGAGGCGCTCCGGAGCGAGCCATCTTACCAGCTGCTGAATCTGCCCCTCCAATGCCCTCACAGCCGCAACCGCCCCCTCATCCGGAGCCAACCCCGTCCTTTTAGCTTCTTCAAGTGACTGCACTGCAGGGCGGGTGATCCTTAATAAACTTTTGTAAGCTGAGAACACGTCACAGCGGACAGTCTCCTCCCTCTCGCGGAAGCGATGAACTAGAACGCTGGCCACATTCTGGTAGATGTAGAGTAGTAGGTCGGGGCGGGAAGTTATTATCGAGTCAATGCACTTGGCGGCGGAGCGCCGGACCTGTAAAGCGTATTTTTAGTTAAGTTCCTCATCTCTAGAAAATTGGTTTCAGAATTCGAGGTGTCCCACTTTTGTAGCGGATGACGAGCGCCTCGCCCCCGACGACCGGGTTACGGAATCAGAAAAAATTATCGAAAACGATCAAAATAGTCTCGAAAACAGCCAAATAAGTCTCGAAAATGTCATCTAACACTGAAAGACCGTCTCAGAAATCCCATCAGAATTTAAATAAATATCGGAATCACTCAAAAATATCACAAACTATCAAAAAAAAAATCTCGCCAAAATTCTAAGAATGTCTAAATCCGTCAGAAAAATATTGGCAGTCAAAAAATTTCGAAATTAGTGACAAAGAAACGCCAAAAAAGGACAGTCCCACCAAAAATCAAAAAAGTATCGAAGGAGTGTCAGTCGGAGAAAATCGGCGGTCGTCAAAAAGAATTTCTAAAATCCCACCACCCACCTTCCAGCTCATATCGTCATCATCCGAGTACTCATCCTCTTCCCCATCTTCCTCATCCCCGAGCCCGTCATCTTCCTCATCATCCTCCATCGTAGTGTCCATGGATTCCTCATTTACTATTCCACCCTCGTTATAGTTGGGGTCATGCGAGATTAGCGAAGTGCAGAGTTGGAGGATGGGTTGGAAGTGGCCATAATTTGTTATCTCTTGTGGGCAGCGTGTAATGAAGATTTCGAAGGCCTGCGGCGAGCATATTTAAGGGGGTTTTATTTTTAAAAAGTCTAATTTGACGCAAGAAAAAGTCACCTGCAACCCATTCTCCCTCAGCTCATCGTCCCCCTGTTGTTGTTGGCAGACTCCAAGCAATAGTCTACAGACGCCATCGAGCCACTCGCTGAAGCGGCCACCGCTGTTTTTGCAAATTATTCCGCAGGCCTGCAAACGCATTATTGGGGGTTAGCATAATTAAGAGATTTGGAGTCGATTAGTAGCCAAAATTCCTCCAAACCCATCGGCTTGAACACTCACCTGAATGTAAGTGTTGGCATTCGAGCTTCCTTGTCTCAAGCCTTTCTCCAACTCTTCAACAATGAAGCCAATCATCTTGCTGTAGTGTTGCTGTGAGCAGGTTGTTGATAGGTACCCAATCGCAGTTACTGTTCTTTTTCGTACTGCTTGCCTCGGGGATGAGAGCTGGGGTAACAGGGAGTCTAATAACATTGGATGGTGGGGGATTAGTATAGGCCCGAAACGAGATAACAAGTCAGAAGTGATGTCCAGTGCTTCGAGTTGTGTTGAGACGTCGTCGTGCTGCGAGTATAGAAGAAGGCGATTTAGTGAAAAGAACTCTGGGGATTTAAAAAAAAAAGAGATGATGACTCCTACCCACCTTTCCCACCGCCACCGCCAACTTCCCTATGATCTTCTTGCAGATGACTGAAGCGAGCTGCTGATTGTTCAGAGGTAATTCTGTTATGACAGTCTTCAATCCAATTGAGGAGATGTCCCTCAGCGCCTCCTTCTCCCCACTCATATTAGAGCAGAGGGTGTCCACAATAGTTTCCACGTTCGGGTCTTTCACCTTGGCGACGAGAGGGGCGAGACTGAGAGTTTACAAAAGACGTTAGAATTTCGGTCAAACTTTCGCAGGAGGAACGAGAAAGAGCCCGGCTCTCTAAAAACTCACCACTTGACAGCCAAGTTCTGCACCTCCCCGTTCTTATCTTCTAATAACTTCAAAAGCATCCTCACGACCTTCCTCTCAGAGTCATCGTCTAGCTTGATGCTGTCTTTCTGGAGCTCCGACATCAGATCGTTCGTGGCCATGAAGCGGAAGTCTTTGTCAGTGGAGGTCATCTGCGGGGGGATTCCAGTTTAAAAGCGTCATCACACCATTTGGAGTTTAGGGTTCAGCCAGTGCTGCAAAAAGAGACTCACCTTCTCCAGCAGATTAGCGATGTGGAACGAGACGGTGGACATCTTTGTGCAGTGGTTCTTTACAGATACACGATTCCAAGACTCCTTCACCTTCGAATGAAAGGTTACGGCTCTAAGAATTTCTCCTCAGAACTCCTATTTATTGAGACCTTAATCACTTGGATCACAAACTTCTCAAACGAGAGACAAGGTGAAGGACTCGGTAAAGTGTGAGAAGTGCACGGGAAACCGCACTGTTGCCGTACACTACAGACCAAACAAACAGTGCATTTGTCTAGTAATGCTGTGATGGCAACAACAGCACACAAATACAGCAGTGCAGTAGAAGCCCACCGTTTCAAAGCGTCGAGCACTTTCCACACTGACATTTTATCCTCGCCTGGCGAGTCTCAACCCAGATGCGAAATGGAAAAAGCAATCACGGAAAATCCGCTGTGGGAGAAATTTCTTCTTTATTCACCCCGAAGAAATACAACCAATCTCATGCAATTTGAAACAAGAAGGTTCCAGGAGGAAACTGCAGGAAATGTCAGAGGAACTAAAATACACATCAAAAGTAAAACTAAACTAGCTAAACTGTTTGCTATGGCGACCGAAACTAAAAATTAATAAATTCTAATTTCGCTGTGACATTGAGCTGCCAGATTTGCTACAGTTGAGCTGTTGCTGCTGCAGATGATAAAAACTATTTTCCCACTTGCTTCCTCGATAAATGCAAAGTGCTGGAGGTCTGAGGTCAGGCTTGGTCTGCTGGGGAATCAAGGTGAGGGTGTTGCGGTGCTCGTCTCCATCTCCAAGCCTTTGCTTAATCTAACAGAGTCTGATGAGTTGCGGAGGTGGTAGGAATCCGATCTCTGGTCCATGTAGTAGGGATAACAAATCACTTTGCAACACCAGAGGGCGAATCCTACGCCTAGTATTGAGAGGACGATGAAAATGATGGTGGAGGCTGAGAGGCCGAGAGGACGTCCTGCGGGGGAGAAAAAAGTGGACAGCATAAATTAGAGACTGGCCCAGATGGGTTGCCTGGGGCTGCCCAGAGAAATTCCAGAAGATTGGAGCAACTGTAGCATAGATGCTAAAATTAACTCACTCCTAGAGTAGACGCTCTCCTGCGCTGAGGTGGGCACGGTGTACGTGTCTACCAATACATTTCTCCTCACTTCCGGTTCGTACTGCTCCCTGTACGGAGAGTAGCGGTCAAGTGGGGTCGCTCCACAAAATTCGGTTGAGACTGCAGGCGAAATTCCATTTAATCAAAGGGTATATAAAGACAGGGGATTAATCGGGGATTAAAACTCACGGATGACCACCACCGCCGTCACCAATGCCACCAGTGGGAGATGCCGTCGTGCTGCTGCCATTTCCACCGTGTCCAGTACTATCGTCAGAGGGTCATGACCTGCTCTGGTCAGAGGCTCGAGTGTTTGACCTTACTGGAAGTGAACTCGTGAATTTCTTTTACTGCGACTGTGTTTTCAAAGCAACCCTCCCAGACAGCAGCAGCAACCCTTCTCTCTCTCGCGTACGCGTACGCACCCTTCCCTCCCTCACGTACGCATTCCACCGAGCATCATCGTCAGAAGAGGAACCAGCCAGCCTTCCGTCCATAGAAACGAGAAACGGACCACCGAATGCCCACTTTCCCCTGCACGACGGTCGATTACCCATATGCAAATCCAATGAATTTGAATACTGCAATTTGCACTAATTTCACTCTCACCGCTCGTAAACAGTCTGAGTGTGCACTTGACACTGCTCGCCGTCATCACGAATCGAGGTCGAATGCAAATGTCACCCTAAATTCCTTTACAAGTGCAAACACCGCGAGAGTTGATCGCGGTCAGCGTGCGCACGTAAAACTCGATCTCTAAATGTTGGCCGATCAGTCCCACTTTGCATTCTGTTGACTGTGCGGGTCTGTTTGCCAGTGGTGGAGAACGATGCGAATCTCAGCGGCGGTCGTTCAGTGCGTGGGGATTGTGATCCTTCTCCAGGTGCTTGGGAGGGTGGAGTCACAGGTTTTTAGGAAAGTGCAGAGGGTGCAGAGGAGGAACGCGACTTCGGTAGCGAAGGATACAACAGTCACTTTGAGGGATGGCCACCCCATACGACTACTGAGCGCCCCCACGAGGGGTGGGGAGGAGAGGGTGAGTTTTCTCAACGGCGGCGCCACAGCCTGGTCATAAAAATCTCCCCTTCTTTGCAGTACGCGACGACTAGCACGACTGGGGACCACTCTCAGGTCATCCCATCCGAGTGGAGTGATTCAGACAGTCAACAGTGGGTGCCTCTACAGGTTGGGGGGTCCAAGAGGTACGTGTTGATACAAAAGTCAGAGCGGAATTTCACCAAACTAGAGGAATTGGACACCGTGGCGAAAGCCCTATCACTCGACTCCGTGACGGGGAACGTGACGGTGGAGGTGAGCCGATATGCTGCAAGATGCTTTGTCCGGGACTCCAGATTTCTAACGTTCCCTCCTTATATTTTCTAGCCCTACACAAGTGGCTCCACCTCGCAGCAGTGGACTTTGTTGAAGCACGAGGCGGGTACGGACGCAGTCATCTTTTTATTACGCAACTACGGAAACGAGCAGTGCCTCAAGAACTACGATCATAAAGATCTTGGCCTGATAAAGAGGATAGCCAGTTTCATCAAGCGCCTGAGGGAGCCCTACAAACCTAAACCGTGAGTCACACCCTCCTCACCCACCCATGCGAAGTAATCATGCTTTTTGTATTCGCAGCCCCCCACATCCCCTCTCAACCCTTGACTGTATTGGATCGGATGCGAGTCAGCGGTGGGTAGCGGTGGAGGTCTGAGGTGCAAGCTTCTTACGGAAATCACCAATTCTTGTGGAGTAGTATTTAGACCGTAGTAATTTATTGTTGTACGGAATTAAAAAGTTTCAATCCTCGCCCACTCGGGGACGGCGGCGTCCTCCGCCGTCGTCTTGGCGGGGGCGGCCTTTCTCTTTGTCGACTTCTGTATGGCGGTTATGAGTTGATCCTCTTCTGAGGGGACCGCAGCGTCGTGATCCAGCTTTATCTGCTTTTGTGCAAGGACTTGCTGTAAGACGGGCTCTTCTGGGGCGGCGGCGTCCGTCTGCTCTGATTTGACTGCAGGGGCCGAGGGGTGCTCTTCTCCCGCAACGGCGGCTGCTGGCGCGTGTGCGATGGAGGGTTCGATTTCCTCCGTGGCTGCGGGTGGGGCGACTGTTGTCACCTGCTCCACATCTGAGGTGGTGGTGACCTCTATAAAGACGACCTCCTCCAGGTCTAGTAAGAGGGGGAGGGTCGTTGTGGCTTCATCCTCTTGCGAAAATTCAGTAGTCGTCTCTACCTCTAATAGAGGCCTGGCAGGTTTCGAAGGTCTCCCTCCTGGAGGGCGCTGTGGGCGGCCTGCGAATGGAGTAGATTCAGTGTACTGACCAAGTTGAGAGAAATCTAAGCAGACTCACCCGCTGGCTTGGAGGGCTTCTGGGGTTTAGAAGGTTTCTGCGGCTTGTTCCCTGGCTTCTGTGGTTTATTACCAGGTTTAGATGGTTTCTGGTTGTGCGGCTTCTGAGGTTTGTTCCCAGGTTTCTGGGGCTTACTCCCTGGTTTCCCCGGTTTCTGTCCGGAGGGCTTTTGTGGTTTGTTGGAGGGCTTTGACGGTTTATTCGATGGTTTCTGAGGCTTGCTAGGTCTCTGCGGCTTGTTCCCAGGCTTCTGTGGTTTAGGTTTAGATGGTTTCTGAGGTTTGGCCTTCTCCTCTTCGTTATCAAGTACAGGGGGAGGTCTGGCGGTGGTTGTGTTCCGGGAAACGATCTCAAAGTCCCCCGCCTCCTGCCCTTTCAGTACAGGCTGCCTCTGACTCACTACAATAATAGTCTCCTCGTCCCCATCAGTCAAGTCTTCTCTCTGCTTGATGGACAGGGAATGCGAACAGGAGCAGAAAAGTAAAACTATGGCGACTCCAGCAGCCACCACTCTTACAAACCGATCGCACTTCATCCTGACAGCGTGTATTCATGGACCGCTTGCGAAGCACTACTGCCACTGTCGCGGAACTGAAGGCACGACCTTTCGACTGAGCCAAAGTGAACCATGAGTGAAACGAGTTTTTTTTCGATCGTTGTGACATAATTCTTTCGAGAGCGATGACATTCCTTCGTTTGATGACAGTGGTCACCCGGTTTGAATGAACGGGATCTTGTTTGCAGAAAAGAACCTGCTTCGAGTGATTCTCAATTTCTCATTGTTCTGGTGGTTCTTTTATTGTTTGAGGCGCGTAATTCTCTATTTTCGCATTGGTATGGTAACTCATCTCTTTTATTATGTTTTCAACGCGATCAGTACTCCTTTACCATATGTATACTAGATAAGTATAGTAGAGACGTACATACTATGGATATTAACCTCTCTCGAAAAAATATACACGTACGCTTTCTAGAGGATGCAACAGTCCTTATGTTCCTTAACTCTAAAAAATCCTATAAGTCTAATGTTTAAACACCACCTCCAGCAGTCACGAGCTACGCAAAATTGGAGTACGAATCGAATACTCACTCTGGCCTAGCCTTCATGAGAATCACATAACAATTCGGATTCAACATATTTCCTTAAGGACCTAATTACGAGAATACTCTAAACCTATCCTTAACTCTTGTAGTACACAAGTCCCGTTTTGAGCTCCTAGAGGCCTCGTCTAAAAGAGCCTAAATCGACTCTTCCTAAATATCTCCTTAGCAACTAGGAAAATACAATTAATACTCTCTTTTTCCTCATGATACATATAATGGAATTTCGTCCTCTGCCGGCGGAAAAAAATTTCGTCAAATTCATCGCGCCGCAAAATAAATCACCTCACTTCCTCTCAAACTCCTCCTTCACAGCCTCTAAAAAGTCCATCGTATTCAAGTACATCCCCTCTTTAACGTTCTTCAAGCCACCATGGATACATCCAGCTAAATCTTTAGTTATCCTCCCTGAATCGACGCAGTTAACACAAGCTAATTCTAACTTCTCAGCAAATTGCTTTAGGTCTTTGTTGTCGTCGAGTTGGGCGCGGTGGAGTAATCCACGTGTCCAAGCGAATATAGAAGCTATTGGGTTCGTGGAGGTTGGAAGGCCTTTCTGGTGCATCCTGCAACAAACGAATTATCATTTCCATGACGGCGTTGTCACGTAATAGAAATAAACCTTACCTGTAATGCCTCGTCACCGTCCCATGAGCAGCTTCAGCTTCTATTGTTTTGCCGTCCGGGCAGACGAGGACCTGCGCCATCAAGCACAAATTAAACACGTTCTGGTAACTTGAAAACACGCGTGGAAAAAGCAGCCATAGCAACCAGTATAAAAAAAAGTATCTCACCGACGTCATCAACCCCAAACTCCCGTACCCCTGCGCCACAATATCAGACTGTACGTCCCCATCGTAGTTTTTACAGCTCCAAATGAAGCCTCCGTTAGATTTCAGAGCTTGTGCGACCATGTCATCTATCAAGCGGTGCTCGTACCAGATATTAGCTTCCTCAAACTTGGATTTATAGTCTTTAATATAAACTTCTTCGAATATGTCTTTAAATCTGCCGTCGTAGCGTTTTAATATGGTGTTCTTAGTCGACATGTAGAGTGGCCATTTCTTGAGGAGGGCCATCTGTGCGGGGATTTTGGAAAACATTAAATATATTAATAGGAGTCGAAAGTGGGGGGATTTACAAAAGAAAGGAATCGGGAAATCTCCCTGGAAACGGTATTCGACAAGTGACCCACCTGAAAACTCGAGTGAGCAAACGCCCTTATACTCTCATCCGTGTTGTACATTCCCATGACAACTCCACCCCCCTTTTTAAAAGTGTAGATCTCATGGCGGTGGGGCTCCTGCCCTGAGGTTGGGGTGTAGACTATTTCTACTTTTCCAGGGTGCTCAATTACTACATCTAAAGCTTTATACTGGTCACCGTGTGCGTGGCGTCCTACGATAAGATTTGTGAGAAAATTAAAAGTCTTGTTACCATGTGAAGAATGATGGAGTAGCTGCTGTACTCACCTATAATAATAGACTTTGTCCACCCCGGTACTAACTTTGGGATCGTTTTGCATAGAATAGGCTCCCTGAAGACAGTCCCTCCTAGGATATTCCTTATAGTCCCATTAGGGGAGGGCCACATCTTTTTCAGGTGGAACTCTATGAATTAGAAAAAAGATGAATTCTAGATTATCTCCCAATTTTAACAAAAACCCCACAAAAGAAATCTCACCTTCCACCCTCTCCTCATCCGGAGTGATTGTAGCACATTTAATACCCACATTATGCTTTAAGATAGCATAGGCTGCATCATAAGTGACTTGATCGTCAGTTTGATCTCTGTATGGCAACCCAAGGTCGTAATAAATAGACTCCAGTTTCAAGTATGGGAATATGAGTTTATCCTTAATCTTCTCCCATATGATCCGAGTCATCTCGTCCCCATCTAGTTCAACTACAGGGCGGGCGACGGGGATGCGGCTTGTTGTTGACGAGACTGAGAAAAGAGAGAGTTAGACATGGAGAATGGAGAATATTGACAATGTTTCTATGGTTTCGACTTACACGCCCTTGACCTCGGTAGCAGATTAAGCGGCTGCCTCCTCGAAACATTGCTCAGCAGGAGCCGGGCAGTTAGCAAGCGGAGATGAGCGGTGGTTGTCATGGTTGTCATGGGAGTTTTATAGAGAACTTCGACTTGCACTTTTTGCGTCGTCAATGAAATTACGTCAAAATTGTTGGGGGAAGGAGCGCGCGCAGCCGGTTCAGCTTCTTCTTTATGCGGTGATGACAGCGAGTGAGGATTTGAAAATTTGAAAAGAGACTGTCAAGAGCACGCACTGTTCGGGGAGAGACACGTTGCTCTCGTTTGCTGTTTGGTCGCGGTTGGTGAGACGAGACTCGAGATAGAGTGTGAGACTAGACCACAGCAGCAGTCGATGGATGATAAAGACAGCTCAAGTCTACCCCTTCGTGGATCGAGTGGAATCGTAAATCGAGTTTTTTTGCGTGCGTCTCTGCTGCTCGCGAAATTCCTCAGCTATGCGCGTACGCGTCGTTGTGAAATCAATTCTGTCTGTCTGTGTGTCAAGTGTCTTCCCGAGCAACAGACTTTGTTTTCGAGTGCTGGTTGCGTAACTGAAGCTGGAATTTGATAACGCGATAGCACTCAGCTTGTATTGCAGGTGCGAGGAGTGATGGTGAGTGGATGAGGCTTATGTGTGGGCACGTACGCTAGCAGCCGGAGGGTGACCTTGCCACGATGACTGAAATGGGTGGCCTTGAGTTCGCATCGACCCGGTCGCTATTATTGGAGAGAGTGGAGCGAAATCCCGGAGAAGTAGCTGAGATTCTTCTCGGCCGCTGCTTCCCTTTTTTCTCATTTCCATTGAGAAATTTCTGGCATTCATCCGACCTCATTGCATGACCCCACTCGCTGGTCACTGCGCCTTCTCGACCCAATCATTTACTAATAGAAAAAAAGTGGTGATAAGAGTCAGAAATAACGAGAGCAATAGTCCACACTAGTAAAGCTAGCGGCGGGCTAAAGCCCGCCGGCCTGATATCTCGGGCAGAAGCCCGCGTTGACAATCGAAGCCTGTCTGTGTCAAGCTTCCTTTCTTTGTCCGATATATTATTTAATCGCCTTTTAATATTGAGTAACATCATTTACACGGAAGTTATCAACTTTGTGACCCGGCCGCCTCGCTTTTCAAAAGAGATTGCCGCATTATGACCCTTCAAGCCATTTCATGTTTCTTCATATTTTTCACGTTTACGATCCCATCATTTGCAGTAATAGCTGTCTATTTGAATTATCCAAGAAGAATGACGTGGAGGCAAGCCACTGTACATGTCCCGGCATTAATCCCTTTGGAATAAGGATTCTAGTCCGAGATCTAATAATTAACGCTAACCTTGTGACCAGCTTGAATGCATGTTCAAGTTCCAAATCTTCCCTACACAAAAACCGTATTTAACCGCTTGACGCCACTACAGAAGAAATACTTTTGATTAAATCATTAACGGATTTGGATACAAGATAATTGCATATTACTGCCTTTAGAATGAGGATAACGGTTCGCGAGCAGGAGCAGTGGGATTTTGGATGGCTGGATACGAGAGAGAGGAACGGAGAGTGATAATGTCATAGCAACGTGTTCTGCGCTGTGCTCGGGTAGTGTGAGGATTGTTGTTTGGTGCGGGCAGAAGAGCAGTGCGAGTCCGGGCGCCGCTTTCGTAAACTCTGAATATTATTTTTGCGTGCGTGCAGTTTTCTGGCTCCCGGCCACGGACCACGTTTTCTTCTGCACATCGCACAGCTGTCAAAAATCCTCTCGGAGATTTGTGTAAACACCTCCACGAGCACTTTATTAAAAAGTTTTGCGAGGGAGTGACGTTCACCGAGAGTGTTCGAGGTTTCGCACTGAGTCGCGACCGACGAGAAATCGGAGGAGAGTAAGTTTTTTATTTATAACTCTAATATTATGAATCTTTGATTAATTTCGGATCCGACATCGTGGCCGTGAATGTGTGACGGTGGTGGAGAGAAATATTTATTTGAGTGGGTTCGGAGCGAATAGGCCAGACCAGAGCTTACGTTTATCGTCTTTTGCTCATGCCAATCATACTTCTTCATGCACCGTTTTGCGTACAGAGGATTGACGCACGAGGAGCGGCGGACGACGGAGGTCTGGCTTGGGTGCACGTGGACGTGGCCAGAAGAACGAAGAGGAAGGAGCGGCTCCATCTCCCGAGTCCTTTCGGGTCCATCGCTGTTGGATGGTCTGATCAGCTGCTCAGCTCCGAAACCTCTTAACTAAAGTCGGGAATGACGGTCCTTCTCCTCCACCTCACCACCAGGCATGGCAGTAAACAGTTTGCCAGCGGGAGGAGGCTCCTCCGCGGGTGGACGGCGGTGCGGCCTCAGAAGCAGGCGGCAGCTGGTAAAAAAGAAATTAAACCTGCAGCCTCCGCAGCTATAAAGGGAACCCCCTACAAGAAAATTAAAATTGGGGTCCCCCGCGAGTGCTGGCCGGGGGAGAGGAGGTGAGTAATCTTAGCTGTCCCCTGCTGACTCTATATATGGGCTCTCAATTCTGAATCTCGCACGCAGGGTCTCCCTCACCCCCGCCCTAGCCTCCACATTAGTTAAAAAAGGCTTCACAGTCAATGTAGAAAAGGGCGCCGGCTCCCTCGCCAACTTCAGGGATGCAGAGTACACCTCGAGTGGGGCGAATATATTAGAAAGAGAGGCAGTGTATGGAGGGAGTGGTAAGATGCTTTTAAATGCTTATGAGAGGGCGCAATTAATCCCCCACATTCAAACACAGACATCATCTTGAAAGTCCGCCAACCACTCGAGACCGAAGTACAACTCTTCAAGCCCTCCAGCACATTGATCTCTTTCGTGTTCCCCGGACAGAATAAAGAGGTAGTACAAAAGTTGAGGGAAAAGAAGTTGACTGTTTTCGGTGAGTTGTCATGCCACTCTTGACTATGCCAAACCCCCAATTTCTAATCTGAACCTCCTGAAACCTGAGTATAAAAAACATAAATAGGAATGGACTGCATCCCCCGCATCTCCCGTGCGCAAGTATTCGACGCCCTAAGTTCAATGGCGAATATAGCCGGGTACAGGGCTGTTATAGAAGCAGCAAATCACTACGGGAGATTCTTCGCCGGGCAGATTACGGCAGCCGGGAAGGTGGCGCCGAGTAAAGTTTTAGTTATTGGCGGTGGAGTGGCGGGTGAGTTTTACACTTATTTAAAAAAAAAGGCTCGATTGAGAAATTCTTGCTCCGCTAACCACTCCCGCTCCATCTCCGTAGGTCTCTCCGCCTGCGGCCACGCCCGCAACATGGGCGCCATCGTGCGGGCTTTTGATACGAGAGCTGCAGTTAAGGAGCAAGTAGAGTCGATGGGTGCAGAGTTCTTGACTATAGAGTTGGAGGAGTCTGGGGAAGGCACGGGGGGCTACGCTAAAGAGATGAGCCCTGCGTTCATACAAGCTGAGCACGACCTATTCGGGAAGCAGGCGAAAGAAGTGGATGTGATCATCTCAACGGCTCTCATTCCGGGCAAGAAGGCTCCTTTGCTGGTGCTGAGGGTAAGTTACTGGATTATTTGCTTGATTTGACAATTCCGTCATAAATTAAAATGCAGGAGCACATCGAGTCGATGAAACCCGGCTCTGTAGTTGTGGATTTGGCGGCGGAGTCGGGTGGGAACATTGAGACAACGAAGCCTGGAGAAGTCTACACCTATAAGGATGTTGTGCACATCGGGTTGACTGGTGAGTTTAAACTTGGACAAGCCCAGTCAGTGCAACTTTGGCGCCTAAAAATAATCTTTTAATTCACAGACCTGCCCTCCCGGCTCCCAACCCAATCCAGCACACTCTACGCTAATAACATTACAAAATTTCTACTCTCAATCGGGGAAAAAGAACATTACAATATCAACTTTGAGGATGAGGTGGTGAGGGGGGCTTGCATTTTAAGGGAGGGGGAGATGATGTGGCCTCCTCCTGCGCCTAAACAGCCTGTGACCGCACCAGCAGCGTCGAAGAAGGTGGAGGCTGTAAAGGCAGCCCCCGTGGAGCCAAACTACTTTCAGAACACGCTGAAGGGTGAGGCCGGGACTTTGGAATTTTTCGAAATCTTTCACCCGCAATTCTTTCTTTAAAATCTCTTTCCTCAAACTCGCAGACTCCCTCATGTACACAACGGGCCTTGGTGGTTTACTCGCCCTCGGGGCCTCCTCCCCCAACCTCGAATTCACCACCATGGCAACCACATTTAGTCTCGCTGGTATTGTCGGGTATCACACAGTGTGGGGGGTGACCCCAGCACTACATTCACCTCTTATGAGCGTCACCAATGCTATAAGTGGGATCACTGCGGTGGGTGGATTGTTGCAGATGGTGAGAACCTTTTTAAAGTTGGGGCGATGTTTGCACTTCATTTTCACTGCCCTCAAATAGTGACCAACACTCTTCTCTTTGTATTTCCTGCAGGGCGGCGGCTACCTCCCAACCAACACTGTGCAGTCACTCGCTGCAACTGCAGCCCTGATATCTTTTGTTAACGTCTTTGGTGGGTTTGTTGTGACGCAGAGGATGTTGGGTGAGCCAATCTTGACTCCAGTTTGTAGCTTATCGCCATGGAAACGTGAAAACAATTCATTCTCTATCTCGCAGACATGTTCCGCCGCCCTACCGATCCTCCTGAGCACATGGCCCTTTACACCATCCCAGCCGCTGCCTTCATTGGTGGCTATGCGTATGCCGCTGCAGCGGGATACCCCGAAATCCACCAGATGGCCTATTTGGGGAGCAGTCTTTGCTGTGTTGGGGCGCTGGGTGGATTATCGAGTCAGAAGAGCGCGAGAGTAGGGAATGCGTTGGGGATGATTGGCGTGGGGAGTGGGATCGTTGCTACAGTGAGTAGTCTTTTTGAATTTTCCCGGGGGCGGGAGTTTGAAAAAAAAAATTTTAATCTCCGCTGAAATTCCCTGAAATTAAATCCCCGCTGCTGAAATTCCCGAGTTTGAAATAAATTAAATCTCTGGTCTAATCCAACAGCTCGGGCTCATGGCACCCTCTCCTTCCGTGCTCGCGCAGATGGCGGGCTGTGTTTTGGGCGGGGGCGCTATAGGGACTGCGATCGCGAAGAAGATTGAGATAACTGACTTACCACAACTCGTGGCTGGGTTCCACAGTCTAGTCGGGGCTGCTGCTGTATTGACTTGCGTAGCGACGTTTATGCATGACTTCCCGACGGTAAGCTAGTTTAAAAAAAAACAATCTAAAAAACATGGGTTGCTACTCTAAAAAAAACTCGTTTATCCTCTCCTAGTTTGCCACCGACCCCTCCTCCACGATGATCAAGACAGCCCTATTCCTAGGCACCTTCATAGGGGGTGTTACGTTTAGTGGGAGCCTCGTCGCTTACGGGAAATTGCAAGGACTACTATCCTCAGCCCCATTACTATTACCAGGGAGACACATGCTCAACGCTGGACTACTAGCTGGAAATGTTGGAGCCATGGCCTATTATTTCATGGACCCAAGTATGGCGGGAGGGCTGGGTATGTTGGGTTTGACTACTGCGCTGAGTACGACGATGGGAGTTACTCTTACAGCTGCCATTGGGGGCGCGGATATGCCAGTCGGTGAGTGGTTTTTGAATTCTTCCCGCCTATTTAAAAAAAAAACATCCTTTTGAGAAACAAAATTCCCACCGTTTTTAAAAATTTTGCCCCGCGCCCTTTCTCTCGATAAAATAACTAACAAACCTCTTTTCTACCCTCCACAGTCATCACAGTGCTGAACTCGTACAGTGGCTGGGCTCTCTGCGCAGAGGGGTTCATGCTGAATAACAATCTGATGACGATTGTGGGGGCATTGATAGGCTCCTCAGGGGCCATCCTAAGCTACATAATGTGCAAGGCGATGAATAGAAGTTTGCCCAACGTGATTTTAGGGGGATACGGAACGAGTTCAACGGGTGGTGGGAAGCCGGTGAGTGGTTTTCTACTTTTTGAAAAAAGAACTCTTTTTCTATTGGCATGACAACGAGTTTGGATTTTTAAAAATTTCTTTGGGCAGATGGAAATAACCGGAACGCACACCGAAATAAACGTAGACGGTGCTGCCGAGTTGATTGATCAGGCCAAGAACATAATAATAACACCAGGCTATGGATTATGCGTTGCCAAGGCACAGTACCCCATCGCAGAGATGGTTGATTTGTTAAAAAAGAGGGGGAAAAATATAAGGTTTGGGATTCATCCAGTGGGTGAGTGGATTTCTAAGATCTTTTGTTTGGAACACGGGGAATTCGTATTTGGTCGCCATGGAAACTAAACTAAAATCTTTATATTCTAGCTGGCAGGATGCCCGGCCAACTGAATGTGCTATTAGCGGAGGCGGGAGTCCCGTACGACGTCGTGCTCGAGATGGACGAGATCAACGAGGACTTCTCAGAGACGGATCTTGTTCTTGTTATAGGGGCGAACGATACTGTGAATAGGTGAGTTGTGTTGCCAGGGAGATGGTGTTGTTAATCGGCTGTTGCAATGGCGTATTAAAATTCTCTAAACTCCCGCAGCGCCGCCGAGGACGACCCCAACTCGATAATTGCGGGGATGCCCGTTCTCCGCGTTTGGAAGGCGGCACAAGTAATAGTAATGAAGAGATCATTAGGACAAGGATACGCCGCGGTAGATAACCCAATCTTCTTCAAACCAAATACGAGTATGCTTTTAGGGGACGCGAAGAAAACTTGCGATGCTTTATTGCAGAAGATTCGGGGATGAATAAGATGTAGTTTTAGGTTCAGCGAATTCCGGCTTAAACCTTCTTTTGATTATTCACTTTGATTTAATATTGAGACTTGATTTATGTAGAGTTACTCTTTCTTTATCGAGTTCCCAACCTTCTCCTTTAATTTGTATTATTTTAGAGTTTACTCTCTGGATTGGTTGCCATGCCTTTTTCCCCTGCTCTCTCTTCTCTGCATTTCGTCCAGAGGCGAGTGTTCAATTATTATGAAAGAGAGCGTGGCTCCAAAATAGCATTTAGCCAAGTTTCCATAGCAGTAAGGTTTAGGTTAATTAGTATAGTGACTCTGAAGAGCTGTGCTATATTTTTGTGCCGGTTGTTGAATAAAATACGAGATCAGAGAGGTAAAAGTGCTGATTGTCACAGGAAACAGTGCTTGGGGAACGAGCTTGGTTTCAGTTGCACTGCCGCCCTCAAGGGCGTGCCAACTTGTGCCTGCTACTGCTAAAATACCGTACACGAACCCGAGTCGAGATACATGAAAAAAACAATTCTGCAATCAGGAGACCAACTGCAGCCAGAATAGTGACCTCAAACATGAAGAATGCTGTGAGGACGTCAGTCATTTCCAGTGTATGAAACTGAAATGTGGCCAGGCTCGTGCAGGAGGGTTCCGTATTACGTTTGTAAACCGTCCTGTATCTGTGCTGAAGCCCGACCTGCACGATGTGGACAAGTTTTGCATTGAACACTTCCCGCATCGGCGAGCCTTGCTCCAGCGCGAAACCCTTTGGCTTCTTCTGCCGCTCGACGGGCAGAGCCAGAATCCTGTCACATATGAACTTGTCCGACCGGCTACTTTGCATGAAATCAAACTCGTACAGGAGGACGATAGAGTCCCAGTAGTTTAAGAATGCTGACCTGATCCGGCGGTTCATGATACTGCTCATTGTCTGGTTCCATGATACAACGCTGACGTTTGGAATCTTGTAGAACCGGCTAAATCCACTTCCAGGCCCGTACACGGCCACATTCTCCTTGTGAACCGAGAATGAGTAACCCAGCTGGAGCATGTCGGCAAAAGAGTTGAGTCGGGAGTCTTGCAGGGACAAATTTGTGACCAGGGTGCTGGAAAACAGGTGAAAGAAAAGTAGGGCGGAGAAAGAGGTGCAAATCAGAACTAATTTAATTGACTGCTGTGTCAGAGAAGTGCGCCAGCCTTGTTGGCATATTATGCCCAATATTGACAGCAGCCATTCTGTCAAACTCTTGTCGCCGTCTGTGTATGCGCTGATAACATTTTGATGGAGGTAGACGAGAAATTTTGCCACGGCGGCGACCGAGAAGAAGACAAACAGATAATATGCTAAGGCTCGACCCCGGAACGACACTGTGAACACATCGCCCAGTCCGAAATTTGGTTTCCGGGAAAAGGCCATAACACTTGTGAAGGACGTCGGATGAAGGAATGTAACCTTTTTGACCCTGGGCTTCGTCATGAAGCTCTGTGCAATTATGATGTCCACTTTCTTGCTGTTGAACACGTCCGCTGTGTACGGATCAAGTTTATCTTCCTTAATGGACATCCGATGTTCCAATGGCGTGGCCGGTCCTTCAGAGAAGTTGAGTGCCAGAGCCAAATCCCTGTACACACTCGTACCCAGGCCCGGGCTCAGGCGACCGTCGGCGGTCGCAAGCCCTTCAAATCGATACAGTGTGGCATCATACTGGGAACCCTGACCACCAGCAATGATTTCTAGCCCCTGAAAGTCAGATCTCGTCATCCATTGATTCTCCAGTCGAAAATACTCCAAACTCGTCGATCCTTCTTTAAATAATATGACGCCTTTGACCTTGTATAATGCGAGGACACGAAGAGGCGGACCAGCAACTTTCCCTGGAAAAATCATGTAAATGCTCGTGGAGGCGGTAAAAGCGTCGTAGGTCACATTTTTCATCTCTTCCCGGATCTGAGCGAGTGCCATTGCCAAGGAAATATTCGAATTCGACCAGAAAAGTAGGTTGAGACACGACTGGACACTGGAGGCGATCTGCTTGTTGCTCAGGTTCAGGCGGCTGAGTTTCGAGACTGACAGCAGGAAATCGACCGGAGTCTTCTGGAGGAGAGTGTTCCGTGCAAATTCCCCCAATTCAGTGGTGTCCGCGGTGGGCGGCGGTGTGGCATTCCAACTCCAAATGCAAATCTCATCGTGTGCTGCCCCCGCAGCACGCGAGACAAAATCCTGCAAGCTTATTGCTTCCACGCTCGATTCGCTTGCGACCCAGGAAATTATGCCGAAGGTGATAAGCGATGTGGTGGATGTGGCCGGAGTCATGGTCCCAGATTGCAGAGGTGGAAAATGAGACTGACACCGACCCATGACATTTCGGATCGCAAATTGAATGAACCATGAACCGTGCATCATTATCGTCTAAGGACCGGCTTCACCAATTCAGACTTCATTGTTGACTTTTGATTGGCGTGAAGAAGCATATTGAGACTTTCCATGACGTCTGCAGTGACACGCGTCCTTGCATAAACAAGTCTGCCCATCTTGTCTCAGAATTTAATATGGAACAGAACCAGAGACACTGCACACCAGAGTTTCTTGCTCTTTATTCCCACTGTCTCTCGTTTGCGAAGTAATTAAAAGAGTCTTGTGGGAGTCTCTTCTCTGCATTTCTTCCAGAGGCGAATGTTAATTAGTATAGTGACTCTGGAGAGCTGTGCTATATTTTTGTCCCGGTTGTTGAATAAAATACAAGATCAGAGAGGTAAAAGTGCGAGTGTGTTCCTCGGGGCTTTTTATTTCCATTGAGTACACACCAGAGAAATTTGATTGCATATTAACCCTAATTAGAATTTAGAATTTCAGAGTGATTCACTCCCAATCGCCAACGTACGCTTGCTGCTGCTCCCGCTGTCTTCTCTGATCTGGACCAGCGAAAGTGTTTGGATTCCTCATGGGAAGTGGAAGACGTCCATAAATCGGAGCGTAGAGTTCAGAGGCCCGATCTTCACAGCAGGAGTCTGGGGGGAGGGTCACAGCTCAAAAATCAACCATACAAATGGAGGCTATTTACACACAATTATATGCTGCACAAAAGTGAGTCTATTTTTACTATGGCAACTGCTGTGTTTGCAAAATATTTTCATTCAGTTACATCGCACAGTTTCTACGCACGGCCCCCAACGCGGTATTTACAAACGTTTCTCTAGAATTACTTAATCCCTATGAAGACTGCCAGTAGTTCTCCCACTCGGACTCTTCGGAGGCGGTGGTGCAGGGATCTAAGAGCGGGGTGAGGATAGGGTTATTTACAGTGGCCTCAACAAGCCCCAGGCCCCCCTTTATTTGTTCAGTTTTATGTACAGTTGGAGTGTTTTTAAATACTCACCAGTGTCAAATGCCGCCGCCGGGCCCCACCCATACTTCCCACTCCTCAACTGCTGCTGCTGCTGAAGAGAGAGCGGGTCTGCGTACGGGTTCGAGTGGAGGGAGGCTGTGTGGGGGCAGAGAAGGGATAAAATAGTATTGTTGCATTTCCATTCTTTTTAATAGGATAGCAATATGAAAGGTATTTACCCGACCCATCCATCGACTTTGCCGGCTGCCACGGTGCCGGGACCGCCACCGGCTGCCTCCCATACCTTGAAGGAGCCACCCCATACCCACCATACGCCATCTGCCCACTCGAACTAACATAAATAGGCTCCACAATCGGTTGCTTGTTGCCACGGGGATACTGTTGTGCTGGTGGCTGCCCCCCAGCCCTCTGAACGAAAGCTGGTATCCTCGCACGGAGACCGCAGTAGTAGGGGTCGTCTACGGACGGAAAGGAATTTGAATTTTTCCAGTCTCCATCAAGTTTTCATAATTTTTCTAGGGCGCACTCACCATATTTCCTGTCTACACCTCCTGTACTTGGTGGCGGTTGCTCCCGCTTCTTCTCCTTGCTATCCTTCGACTTCCGCGAGAAGAATCCACCACCATTGTTACTACGTGTTTTCGGGCCCTCCTCCCGTCCAGGGCCGGGGGCGGCAGAAGAGTCGTCGTAGTCGGGCTGCATTGAAAAGATATTACATGACATCTATGAGCACGATTTATGATCATGAAAAATGGAATGAAAAAAAATCAATCAATCAATTCTACTTCACGTTTGTATTAACCATCATTTATAAAAAAAAAACTTCAAAATGCACTTCCGTCATTTTTCCCTATTCAACCCCTCCATTCATGACTCAGAGAGGATTTAATCTCTCTTGAAAAGCACAAGCGTTGCCAAGAGAACGAATATAAATCTTATTTAAAAACGCATAAATTCACCATAACAACAGTATCTCACCTTTGGAATGCCCACATCCCTCGGTGGCAGTTTAGGAGGCCCTTCATCCTCTCCAGGGATTGGGATTTTCGGTCTATTTCTAATATCCGTTTTTATAGATGGTTGTTGCCATGGTGGCGTCTCTCTCTCCCTCACTGGCTCCCTCCCCTTGATGGGAGGCAGTTTAGCCTTGAGCATGTCCATCGCTACTAAATTGATAATCATGATCCAGCAGGGTGTGCTTAATAAATTCTCATCCTGCTTTACGAAGCTGATGCTCATGATGCACTCCGTTTCTAGTTTACGCCTGTCTGGGTACGCACGGCGGAGCTCACGACTGATTTTTGAGGTGAAGGCGCGCATGTCGAAGAGCTGTGGAGAAGTCATTCGGTTAGAATTTAAGGTGAGATTAGCGGGCCGAGGACGGCGAAAGTCACAGAGAAGGTCGATTTCTTAAAGAGAGTGTTTGGTCTCAGCGTCGTTAATGACTCAGGGTTCAAGTATAGTGCAGTTTTCATTCATTCACTCTCGCATTCATTCGTTTGTACTCTCCGTTGTCATAAGGACATAAATCGCACTCGAAATTGGACAAAAGTGTGCAAAGGGCGTGGTCTCGCACACGCGGACGCTGCTGGAGTGAGTTTCCCGGAAGCCGAGAGTACTCTTAAAAGGTAGCCAAGGTTACAACACTTGTTTAAAAAAATGCGAGTTTTGCAAGGGCGGTGGCCTCCACAAACACACTCGAGTGCCAAAATAGTGTACGAGTGCTTGAGTGAGGGAAGGGCGTCGGCCCCAGAAAACAGCGACTGAGCGACACTACACAAGAACTGAACGAGGAGTGTTGACTTTGACTTTTATGAGAGAGCGAGTGAGTCTGACTGCTCTCGAGTTGTGCAGCTTGGAGACCTTGGCATCGATTTCGAGTACAACAGAGCTGTAATCTGCACTTTTTTAAACTCTGTCCCGCAAATCTTTAAAAATCACTCCTCTGTGACTCCCTTCCGATTTCCCCCGTGGAGTTCCAACTCACCTTCACCGCCTTGTCCACCTCCAACCCGAACCCTTGCTCCTCCTCCCCCAAACACCTCACCCAAACACCATTCCTACTAATCCTTTTAACTAGTACATTCCCCTCATCATCCATCTTCAATTTACACCCGTGCCCTACATGTTTTAAGATATCTTCCGTTTTCTGATCGCGCATTGGATTTGAAAAGCCATTCAACCCAATACGAAAGCCGTCGAATCCTTCCCCCGAGCCATTGATTGTTAGGACGGGGGCGCGGGCGTAGGCTTTTGCGACGCGGCGATTTCTTTCAAAAATAATCACTTTTGACCAGATTTCGTCGTCTATTTGGGACCATTTCGTGAGGACTTCGGAGAGGTGGTCCTAGAGGAGAAAAGAGGCATATTTAAACCTTCAATTTTGGTTACGTGTGGTTGCCATGGGAGAGTGAACTTGGACGGTCGGTGATTTTTGGTAAAATGCATATTTGGTTGCCATGTGAAGGATTGAATGAGAGTGGCTGACTGCGAGTGAGATGTGTGCAACGGCCATTTATGCGAGTGATCTCAGTATTTTTTATTAAAGTCATTTAAGAAGGAGCCATGAGTCGTGCTCCGCTCCAACGCGCAATTGGGTCGACCGCAGCGTGTACTCTAAAGAGAGTGCGTAGTCAGCTGGGCGTGAATGAGATTCGAGTTGGTTCTCATTGCAGTCTCTCTCGCTCTTTTTCAAAGAATTTTGAATGTTTGCATTCAAATTTCTACAGAATTCTCCGAGGATTTTTCGAGCCCGAAAGAGGAGTGAAACGGATAGTGGACTGGGTAGCAGTTCTGACTGCAGTGATTAGCCATCAAAGCCAAAAATTAACTCGACGAGGAGAAGTGAATGTCGAAATTATCGAGCTCGAAGCTTATGCTGCTACAGATTTTCAAGCAACGCGAGGAAAAGTGAATGTACGTCTTGGTCGTTTATAAAGTCGAAGGACGCCCTGCACTCCTGCACATTCAAACTACTCTCGATTCTCTGATTCCGATCGTTATAAAATGAGAGAGAGAGAGGCAGAGAAGAAGTGGAGCAGACACTGCCAACGTCATTTAAAATGGTCGAGATTCCATTTTATAGCAGAGTTCTCCTTGAAGAGAATGGTGAGCGAACGAGAGCTGACGTCGGCCAATGATGACTGCTGTTTTTGGGCATTTTTGCCACATCCGCCCCGCACACGGGAGTACACGAGTCTCCCCGATTACTCTCCGCGCACGGTGGTCAGATTCGGCCAGCATCACAGTTTAGGAAGACTACTCGATGCAGTTGCTACAAGTCCAAATTTGCGAGTCCATTGTCTCAGTGAAGAATGGAGACTCCTCATTTTGCAGCAATAATGCGGAAGCAGCAGTCTTTTGTTCTCAGAGAATATTTCGACTCCTGAAGGCCATTGCACAAGAAGCTGAAGTGCAGTAAGGAAAAAAAATTGGAGCAGCGTAGAACAATGGAATTTGGATTGCCAAACTCACGTAAAGAGACCAAGAATAGTTACAAGCAAGCGAATGCGGACACGCGGACGGAGTAAAAAGACAATTTTTGCATTTTTGCGAGGACTTGCAAGATTTGAATGCACATTTGAGAATTCGGGCTGCTAATTCACGACGACGATTGCTCCCATTCCCAGCGTGTGTGTACAGGCAGTTCTCAATTCGCAATTCGCTGCTGGGTGAAGTTGATGGGAATTTATGAGAGAGAAGAGTTGGGCAAGTGCATCAGATTTGTAGAGCAGCAGGGATTCACGGTTCTCAGCGCAGAGGAGCAGAAGCAGAACACGAGCCCCATTTCGTGAGAAAGGATGAGGACGTGAGCTGCGAACAGAATCGTGTAGAACTCAACTACAACTCATTCCAACCCGTTCTCTAGCTCTTCGCACCGCTGGTGTAATGGTATCATGTCAGATTCCCATTCTGACGACCCGAGTTCGATTCTCGGGCGGTGCATCGTTTTTTTGCACTTTTTTTTGGAGTGTTTTCTGCACAGCTTTTCCAAATCTTCGTCTTATGAATTCCACATGCTTGCCATTGCCGTGTCGAAGAAGAAGTGCCCACATAATGCAAAAGTACGAATGCAATAGTGCTCACAACAATGGTACATGCATATAAACAATCGTCGTAACAACAACAAATAACGCGTGCACTGAACCGAGGCGTGAGAGAGAGAGAGAAGTCAGCACTAAAGCCCAGTTGGTGAAACCAGTTTCAAGGCCACCGCTCCGACTGCGAAGGACGAATGGGCAGTTGAAGCAGTGAGAATGGAATGCGAGGCGGGCACGTGCGGGCAGTGCGTTTTGCGAGGTGCAAGCTGCTGCACTTTCCGCGCACTCCGCACTGCACTCGCGGAAAGTGTTCGCGGTGGCGATGACCGCTGTCGTCCAAAAAGCGTTGGGGCGTATTATGCGTGTGTTTATGACGGAATGCATTGAGTGTATCATACAAGAAGTGGTCAAGCAATTTTGAAGGAATCGTGGTAGGCAATGCAATCGTGAGGAATGTCGATTGCGTAAAAATTAAAAAATGCAAAAGAGGATTAGAATTATGTAACCTCGCGAGAGAGTACGCAAGAAAAAAAAACTCTGAAGATTGACCCCAAAAACGCGGAACGCTGTGGCCGCAGTTGGAAAGCCCATGGAATTTGGTGCGGATTTGGAGCGCGTATTTCGCAGTACTCCACTTTTCCCATGGCAACAACAATCGGGCCGGTGGTAAACGTGGCAAACTTTAACTCACCTTCACCAACTTGTCTTTACTGTACCAGACGTCTTCTTCATCCAGAACTTGAGTTATAGCCGGTGCAGTATCAGGCTGGCTCAGATCATCCCTCGAGCGGGAGAGGATTCTGCGGCGGGAGACCATCTCCGTCTTATTCTTGAGGGGTTGCCGTGTGTAGACCCGCCCGTCGAGCTGCACTAAACTTCCACTGAAGCTGGGCTGAAGCTCTCTGTGCCTGGACTGCTGAAGAGAGCGGAGAATCACCTGCCCCGCATCGGAGAGGCTCAGATTGCTGGCGGTGGACCTGCCCGGGAAAAGAAGGAGATTTTAAACCATAGAAACAGCATCCGTAATTTAACCCTCGCGCATTTGAAGATGGATTCGTGTCGCGAAAGATTCGAGAGTCTCGTCACACGTCGATTCGACGTCAACTCGATTGAGCGCATCGTGCATCGCTCTGATTCCCGCAGTGGAGCTCCACTTTCATGGTTATAAATGTGACACTGTAATGTGAGGTGCGTATTGTCAAGGCGAATTCCCAAGGCGAAAAGAGACGAGAATGCTCCCGCTCAAGAACAGTGCACAACGAAGGACCCAACGAGAGCAAAGGGCTCAAGGGACACGGAGAGAGAGTGAAAGTGGTCTCCTTCAATGTAAAACTCATAAATCCTCGAGCAATTTGAGGTCGTCTATTTCCGTCTCAATAAACACGTAGTTGGTAGGACTACGAATAATTAACGCGTACGACAACAAAGAGGACGGAGAGAGCCTGCACAAAATTCCCCCAAAATACGAGAATATTGCAAGAGGGCGATCGTTGACTGCATATCAAAATGTTTGCAGCAGCGACGGCCAGCCAGCATTCATCAGCGGCGCGACCACAAATGAATATTAAAGCATAATGAGTTGTAGCGAAGGAGGAATTCCACCTGCCTCACGAATTGAATGAAAAACTTTCTCCTTCATCAACGAGTGTGTGGACGTTGCAAATCAACAACTGCCATCCATTTCTTATAGTATATTAATGAGCCGAATCACGAAGGAGAGAAATTCGAAGGCTCCTCGTGCACGCAGCACAAGGCTCAAACGCTGCGGAGCCCTCGTAATAACCCCGAAATTCTAGAAGCGAGAGCGCAAGTTCTCTTTGTTAAAAATTACCTTTCCGGTTGGGATTCTCCGCGGAAGAATTCGGGAC
The DNA here is from genome assembly GCA_009869945.1 of Mesaphorura yosii. Classification (NCBI taxonomy): domain Eukaryota; kingdom Metazoa; phylum Arthropoda; class Collembola; order Poduromorpha; family Tullbergiidae; genus Mesaphorura; species Mesaphorura yosii. Next base: position 32,925 of record WIXG01000545.1, read on the forward strand.
TCGCTCTCAACTGACACTCAATCGCCACCGTTTAAGCACGTTTCAGGAGGGGCGTGGGCACTGAACACTCACACTGAAAGGGAATCGCAGCGACTCCGTCCACTTTCAACTCGAACGAGAGACTGACTTTCAAAAAAAAGTGAGCTGCATCAACGGTGGAGATGACGGCCTTCGGTCCCCCCACTTCTTACAAAGGTGGGGGCCCCGCACACAACAATCTTGACGCAACAGAAATGCGTGCATGGCAGCCGAGAGTAAATAACCCCCGACTGTAAACACTGCGAGTAACTCCCTTGCAACAGACATCCCTTTCCTTTGCAGCCAGCTCTCGTTGTAGACTTCACACTTTCCTCCTCTACTCGACTCCGTGCAGCGTGCCAACAATAAATTGAAAGGAACACTGCATAAATACCGAGAGCATTTCTTGAGCATTGCAGCCGAGATGTGATTTGATTGCACATTATTGTACGTGCAGTCTGCTGCACGACCAAGTCGTTATTACAAGTCGTTGTGCAATCAGACACTCGACTCGTAATTTATGCGTGGAATGCGATTGTGAGAGTGGTGACCGAGTGCGGGCTCTGCCTGGGCTCTCCCACCGCCGGAACTCCGGCCCGGGGTCATCAGCCACGCAGCAGTGCTGCAGTCACATTCGTGACCTCCGCCGTTGCGTGCCCATAATTTCTACCCACCCGAGAGCAGCAGCCGAGTGATTTGTCGCGCCAATTTGGTGGAGAATCTACACGCAAATCTCCGTGGCCACATGCAGTCCGTCTCGGAGTGCGTCGAACCCAATCATAATCACTACTCTCTCGAGTGAGTGTCCAACAACTCCGTCTCCGGCATTTTTTCTCCCTGAGTCACTCTCTAATTAATAATGGGCATTTTTTAGCGAGAGCCGAGAGCGTGAGAAAAAAATTGGACAAATTGAGAAAAGAGTAGCGCGCTCGACTCTCGCACTCCTCGTCGAACGCACGTACTGCGTTTTGCTATAAATAAACGACTGGCGGCGGTCCATGACCTCCGATTGAGTGCCATTGATTGAGTGTAAAGTGGGGACGTGACTGGACTTTGTAAATTGGAAGGAGTCGAGCTGGGGTGATTGCCAATTTGGATTGGTTAATATGCTCCCCAGTATACTCACCTCTGCCCACCATCCTCTTCTCCATTGTTGCTCGATGCTGGACGACGGTTGTTGAAGCTCAGCGTCCTCCTCACCCGCCTGTGGAGGGTCCACATTTTTGTAGGCACTCTTATAAGAATTCTCGGACCGGGCTCACTAAAAACCCTTAAAAACCACTAAAAGCACGGGTAAAAACAGACTTCGAGCCTCCACTGCAAACTACCAACTACGACTCGAGCACTTCTGCTTCGACTGCGGGTCACCACCGATTTCCCTATCGCCAAGTCTCGGTGCACCCGCACTCTTGCTGCACTACTGGGAATACGCCTCGTTAGTGTAGTGCCCCGCACTCGCAATAAGCAAAGACTGTGCACTTTCTCCCTCAAATCCTGATTAGCTGCGAGAATGCGAATGGGTCGTGGTGGCCACGAGACCGAGACCACCACCACGATTTGCTGGTTGTTGCGTAATTGATCAGCAGCCAGCCGAATTAATCTCTCTCTAATTCTCGTGCGGTGGCGCACGCGCTCCGCTGAGCGTGACTGTATGATTTACGATCCGATACAAATTGGAAACTCGTATTTTACTATGAAAGGGAGTTTAATTGGGCGCTGCTCGTACTGAATGACCATTTACCCATATTAAATGATAGTTGTCAGTCTTAAATACAAAATCTGCACGTCAGCTGGTCAGCGGCGGCGACCACGCAGCAGCAGCACTGTACTAAAACAGCGAATTAACGACCCATTACAATTCTATGAAAATTAGCGTTTTTATTCAATCCGTATTTACAGAGAGCCAGGAACTTTACACAAAGTAGAGTACGAGCGGAAGGCGGAAGAGAGGCTCAGTGGTACGAATAGGTCTGAGCATGATTATGGTTATGGAGTGGTGATGTGGTTGGGAGCTGAAGGTAGCCGTACTTTAGATTTGGGAGGGCCTCCCCACCGCTGCTATGGCTGGAGCGCTCCTTCTCCGGTCCCTGCACCATTGGCAAGTGCTCGTAGGGCCTCCTCGGCGGGCCACCGTTCGAGTACTGCTCCGGGCTCTTCACCATCGACCTCCCAAACCGAGGAGGAGGTTGGAGACTCTCTTTCAGGGGGTGGGAGTCGATTAAATTGAAAGCCGTCCTGTCCACCGCCGCTGGAGGAGTGGGTGGGAGTGGCTCGTACAGCTTGTCAAACTTCTTACTGTAGTCTTTACTGCTTGCAGGAGGATGATGATGATACAGCTCATGACCCGACTGCAGTCTGTTGACATCCGAAGGTGGATGGTAGTGGAAGCTGTTTTGGTGCGAGTGCACCTTATCGTCCTCGCTCTTGCTCGATGAGTGCTTCTCATGCTCGCTGCTGCCCTTCATCTCCCTGCTCATGGAGTGGTGCGAGTGACTGTGATGCTCGTGGCTCACCGACCGCGAGTGATTGTGGTGGCAGTGTTTGTCAATGGAGTGATTGTTCTGGTGGTGGCGGCTGTCTAGGGTGCTGCTGGCGCAAGAGTTTTGGACACTGATGGGTTTGAAGTATGCAGAGTCGATTCCGCCGCTGGAGGTTGGAGGCGCTGGAAGTAGGAGTCCTTTCTCATAGACACTCGTTGGTGGAGCAGGAGCAGTCGTCGCCAGCAGCTGCTGCGTGTTGCAGTCTCCACTCTTTATCCTCCTTCCAGGAGCCGGGGTAAGAGCTTCTAATAATCGTCTACTAGCATAGACTGACTGGGAGCGGTTCAGTCCCCTTGCAGGGAGGGATGGACTCGGACGCATGTACAAAGAGCGGGTTCCATTGTAGAGTGGTTCGTGGTGCAGCGGCTGCGCCAGGGCGGTCGTCCTCGTTGAAGGTGGGTGCTGGCCTGCGTACACAAAAAAAAGTCATCAATCTTTTTCAAAGATCGGCATCATCTGCACTCACCGCCATGTTGTCGCTCCTCCTCCTCCGACTGCTGCTCCACGTCTGAGTTGGGCTCCACATCCGTCTTGACATTCTCCCTCTTTACCAGCACGTACTTGTAAAAGTATGCGCCTATAATCGCTCCCGCAAGTGGCCCTATCCAATGAACGTAATGCCCCCGCCACCGCCCCATGACAAAGGCCGGGCCGAGTGAGCGGGCCGGGTTGAGGGAGCCTCCACTGGACGGGGTCTGCGAAAGACAGAAAATGGGTAAAGAAATACTCGCCCTTGGACATGAACGGTGAATCGCCTTACCGCCACAAGACTCCCTGCTAATAATACGGCTCCTACAATGCAGGGGTCCCCACCGGATGTTAGATAGGTTAAGACGAGTAGATAAGAAAGTATCAGTTCTATGAACACAGCTTGGATTGGCTCGATATTTGTAGCCAGAGTTGTCCCTCCGAGTGTGCCCTGGTAACCGGGGGTGGTGAGCCTGCAATTATAGAGAATTCATGTAATTCAACACTGCTGAATGAGAGCGAGCCGCGACAGAAGCGGTACGGGGGCGACCGGGATCGGTCTTTAAGAAACGGGGGCACGCGGGCCGTGAACACCTGGTCGAGAATCTTTGGCTTATGGGAGGGAAGAGGTCTCGGAAGAGATGCAGTAGCAACAGTTGCGAACGAGCAGCAGCCGGAGAAGCAGATGTTCAATGGATGCACCCCGTCCGCACTGAGCGCACGCACGAGCCAAAGAGCAACAGCAGCAGGGATTGAGCGATTAAAACGAAGGGGCTCAAGTGCACTGAGAGAGACTCGCTCAGAACTCTTGGAGGCCACTCCCAAGTGACTTGAAAAAACGAGAGCGAAGAATTCTCCATGAGTCCGCACTCTCGGACCGCAAATCTCTGGGTAATCAAGAGTGATGCGGTGGTGATGATGATGAAGTGACAAAACTTTTTTATAGCAACATTGAACAGTAGGGTGATTGGGTTTGAACACATGTCTCCGATGTGCAAGAGCAGCCGCCCTCCCTAACCACGAGCACATGCTGCGGTTCGGTTAATCCCTGATGAGATTCACATTATGACTTGATTACGGTTTCATTGTTCACGGAGACTCCCTTGAGACTTGCTCTCTCCAGAGAGATACACAATTGGAGCAAGTGCAGAATTCGCACATGTCACACTGGCGACTGTTGCTGGGCACTTTTCCCACGCTGTTTGTCGCGCCCCCAGGCTTCCCGGGTACGGAGAATCCAATTCGGGATCGTTGACAGTGAGCATTGTACAAGTGCGTAACCTCTTGCCGGGATGGACTTTAGGGTGGAGAGAAGAGAATTGCATGCAGCAGCCGGAGGAATCCATTGACCTTGTGTAACTTTAAGAACATCTGCCGTCGTACTTCTTGCGAGAAAAGGTTCCTTCTTTGTGCACACACACTTATTAGGTCTGGTCGGCAGATGTTCACCATCTCCGGGAATAAATTGAGGTTATTACACACGAAATGGGTTTAGAGAAGAAGGAACGGGACTGGAGAGAGAAGAAAGACAAGAGCAGTGTTGAAAGACGAGACCCAAACGGCGATCATCCCAAATCTGCCCTCGAAAAACTCTTCTCAAGCGAGAAATGGGAGCAGCGATTCTCGGATTTCCTTCGATTATATACGAGAAGGGCTCCGTAAATGCTCAAAGATTCCAGATTTTCCCGTCCCCATACATGTAAATTGATGTTAAGAAAGTACAAACTCACCCATACACAACTGCAGCTCCCGCCACGGCTCCTCCGCACTGCCCTACTAAATACAATCCAGCACGGACACCACTCACATACCCGAGCACCCACTCCGCTACACTGAAAACCGGGTTCAGGTGGGAGTTCTTGAAAACAGTTTTAGTTAATACTGCATGGCCTATCCCCACAACAAATGCTATCGATAAGAATGGGGGGTAGTGGCCCGTCCAGGGAATGGAGACGGAGCTTATGAGGAAGACGTATAATAGAGAGCCGATGCACTCCTGGACGAGTGACAAATAGAGATGAAGGGAGCGGAGTTCTAAAGATGGGGGTTGGATGGTGACTGGTGGTGGTGGGGGCATGGTTTTGGATCCGCCGCTGAGCGGTTTGTTGCTGGCTGGATGGCGGAAGAAAGGTGGCCGCGTTGAAATTCGGGCACTCGGTTGCACTTCTGCTCTCGCTGCTGCTGCTAAACTGACCTCTCCGGAGGCTGGTAATCAACTGCAGTAGCAGTGCCGGGATGAAGTGCAACAATCGCAGTAGCCGTCGATGCATTGGAGTATACAGCAGAAGGGAAAATGCGCTCAGTGCCAGTGCGGGGGGTGAGAGTGAGAGTCTGCTCCAGCAAGTCTCAAAGTTGTATTCTGGCTGCTCCACGCACTGCTCCTCTGTGAGAATCTCCACAGTAGTGAATGTGGTGCAATGAGCGAATGAACCCCGAGGAACGTGCTATTTCCTTTTTATTCGCATTGACTCGGTCGCAAACTCACGGCGGTCGCAAATACGCGCGCAATCTCCTCAGGTAACCGCATGAAAAATAGAAATGATAACACGGTTGTCCTCCACCTTGTAGAAAAACACAACAAATCGGTCCCGTCAGTCGTTTCTCTCTCGCATCGTCAGTGGTATCATAAAAGAAAGATGCTTAAAACTAGAAACTCGGGACGGGACGTCACGACACAAGACACATTTTCCAAGACAAAACAACCCGGGAAAACACGTCGGAAGGGTCCCAGAATACGAATCGGAAGTCGGGTTTTGCTTATCTATCATGGTTCCCGAGTTATAAAGGCACAAACAAACCGCCTCCGATTCAGGATAAGATGGTGATTCTTATTCGTGGTTCTTGTGGATTAAGTCAAGTGCTTGCGCTTTCCTCGCTACAAGTGCTAGAATAAACAAGAGATCAGTGTCAAAACCCATTAACTTTTTTGGACAAAGTACAGCGCATGTCTTCTCACTTTGCAAAACTTGTTCAGTTTACTCTTCAATCACATTCGATGTTTGAAAATGTCACTCCTGTTCATCGACATTTCACACGCCAGTAGCCAGTTTGCTGATCCCAATTCTCGTATAAAGCTGGCATAATTAATTAAATTGCTTTCCATTCAGTCAGGCAAAAAAGTGTCTTGTAGGTCACACCATGGGTGTAAAATTACAAATTCAAGTGACCAACCTGATATACGTGGCCGGTGGGCACATTACTGGACAAGTGCTCCTTTCAAACAATGGGAAGCCAGTCAAAATAGAAAGATTACGGATAACTTTCTTTGGACAAGAAGCCGTGAAATGGAAAGAGGAGTGCTGTATTCCAATAATTACCCCATGTTTCATTGGCGCTTGTACCGAAACAGCAAAGTACAAGGATGGGTACAATTTTGCTGAACAATTCATAGACTTTCTGGGCAAGTGTAAGTGTTCAGCCAATTAGAAAGCTTCTTATCTTTAGCTTTGCTTCCGACTGGCTAGTTCACATTTCCCTTTCAGTTCGAAATTCCCAACGATTGTCCATCAACGTATGAGAGCGACCGTTTTGAAGGCTATGTCGCTTATCAAATGAATCCAAAGCTTGAGACTTCATCAGGATTCAAATCGAATGCAAAGGATGTCTCGCAGATACTAGGACTCCAAAGGCGATATTCTCAATATGAAGGAGAGGGTGTACTCACACTCAGTTGCCACTGGCAACACTATCACTTAACACATGGAGTATGAGTGCGCACTCACCGTGAAATCTGATTGAGAATATCGCCCCAAGAGTGCTGTGGTGAACAAAGACCGGTGCTCAAACAAAATACACAAACTAAAACTGCAAAAGCAGAAGGAAATTCAATAATCAGCTCTTCACGCTCTTCTTGATGGGTTTATAAGATACTATATTGTATTTGGTACAGTGAAATGAGATCCAGCAGAGCAGACTCTCCTTGAATTCATTCAATTCAAACAACCTTTTCACTCCGTACCTTTCATTTGCATTTATACTTGAGTTCAGTGTGCAATTTTCCGCTTGTGAACTTGAACACATATCTTGTAATTATTCAAATTATTCAAATTTGATAAGAAATGCAGAAGACGGAGAGTACGATGTTAGCGTTGGTGAATCATATCACCAAA